>JBBJLS010000016.1:13935806-13995406 GCA_037577275.1 Bryconaethiops microstoma | reverse complement strand
CACACACACACACACACACACACACACACACACACACACACACACACACACACACACACACACACAGATACACATACCCCACTGACAGGCCCTCTGTTTCCTGACAGGCACATGCACACCCCAGCCTGACTGAGAAGAGGCTCTATTTGCACACATACCCCCAAAATATCTCTCTCTCACACACACACATGCAAATATTACACCGTCTCTCCCATTTCCTATGTTACTAATGCACACACACTCCTCTCTGACACAAACACACACTCCTCCAGTCTCTAATCCATTAGGCGTCATTATGCAAGTCAGTGCACACGTCCTGGTCATTGAGGAAGGCAGCTTCTGCCAGCAGCAGCCAGCTTGTCACATTCAGCACGCAAAAATTAAGCTCCAAGAGCAGCCCACAAGACCAGCCTGCCACTCAGCAGCCTCTCTAATGCCTCGCATGCCCCCTCAAGTCAAGCCTCGCTGGTTCACTTCGCTGCTAGATACTTCCAGAATATATATCACCTCCACCTGGGCTCTACAATGGCCATGGGCACCAAGCTTCAACAGTGCAAATCAGTCATTTCATGGTAAAGAAAAGTGTTTTAAACATACCAAACTCCCCTAATAAGAGTCAATTTAAGAATATTTTAATATTACTAAATCTATTTTGAGTTGTCAAGCTTTACATAAAATGATTTTATTTCCATTTTAAAGAAATATTGCTTCATTTCACAACAAAACCAGATGAAGCTCAGTAATAAAAAAAAAGTGTAAATTCAACGCAACAATAATTTGCGTTTTTTTACTATATAGGAGAGTATATCCACCCTCACTGTTTTCGAGCCTCCTCTCATTAGACAATGATGTAAAAATAAAATATTTGCCTTCTAATTTCTTCTGTTTTTGGACATTGATCACACAGAATTATTTCAAATAATTCTTTAAATAAGTTTTAATGTAATACACAGTCACCATGAGTAAACACGAAATATAATTGAATGTATGGGCATCTAACACCAACGGGCCTTGCATGGAAAAAAATAAAAGAAAGGATAATTAGGATTTATTAGACAAGACACACCCAGTCTTGATCACTGTCAGCCCTGTTGATTTTAAATATTACTTAAACGGAAGCATTCCAGCAATGTGAAATTCAGGGCCTGGTCGACTTGCCATAATTAATTAAAGTAGCCATGAATTCTGATTTTCGTGATCCAAGGCTGAAGCACAATCGGCTTAAGCAGTAAGAAGAAAAAGAGCAATTCTACCTCTGGATGGCTCAAAAGAAACAAAATTAAAGTTGTGGAATAGCCTAGTCAGGATCGTGACTGCAGTGTTGTGACAGGACCTTACACAAGCAGTTTCGCCAACAAGACATACAAGGAATATGGACACTTTTCCACTGCACTGTATTTAAAACTTGCACATTGTGTTGATAACAAAAACACAAAGGTGGAGCATGCTGTCAGATGAACAGGAACAGAGGAGGACATGAAGAGTTACATCACGGCATCCAACAATAATGACTAAATGCTAAATAGTGGAGCTGAATGTAACGATAGTGTTACTGTAACTAGCTAAGAGCAGGTTAGATTCTGCTTTTCTGTCCAGCAGTAGTCACTTGACTTTGCTTACTCAGATTAGAGCCCTTCAAACTCTAACTCAGCCCTGGTCCTGGCTGCCCACTGTCCTGCATAATTGAACAAACCAATCAGCTCCTTTACTGAGCTGAAGCAGGTGTGTTCAAGCATGGAAACCACTCAAATATGTAGGACAGCGGGCCTCAAGGATCAGGGATGGGAAATTCTGCTCAGAATTGAAATTCTGTGTGTAAAAGTCTTTTGAAATAATCTTTAAAAGTCTCATGAAGAGAAATATTCTGATGCACATTCTGAATCTTATTTGCTTTGGGCATTCTGCGCATGCTTTTTACAAAAATGGATGTGAAAAAACACTTGACAAACACAAATAAATAACTAATAAATAAAAATAAATAAATAAAACTTTGCTTTTGCACCATCAGTTCATGCTAGCTAGATAATACAGGCGATTAACTGCACAATGTCCCTTTTAATTGGAAATGAAATGCATCATTAATGTATTAAATTCGGTTTCACTACAACTTCTAAGACTTTGATTTAATGAGTGTCTTTTATTTAGCAGTCTAATATACACTTTTCATGGGCGATGTCTGGTTATTCCAGAACATTAGCATTAGTATTATTCTTACTGCTTTGTGGTTGACTTGCTGTTAAACAGACTTGCTGTTGACAGACAGATGTTTTAACAGTGTTCATACATACGAATGTTTACATCCACGTACTGCTGACATGAGAACAGTTGCCTTAAAGGAAAGATTCTGGAGCACTGTGGGGAATGTATCATTAATGTCAGCCATAATGATTGTACCATACAATTAAGGTTAAAATGGAAAACTACATATTGATTTTATTACATGTGATTATAATGGAATATTTTACTGCCCCAGTAACTTGGGTCAAGTGGTGTCTAAAACAGAACAGTGATAGAATAGAATAGAACAGAATAGAATATTTTCAGGCTGTCCATTTTTTTGGGTAGCTGATTATTGTACACAAAGCAAATCAAACAACAAAATAACCAAAATGGAATCAAATGGTGCAAGACAATAGGATCAACCCAGCAAAATATTAGAAACACCATATACATCATGGAAGATGTAGAAGCAAAATGTATAATGTTTTTATTGTATAATGTCCATAAAATGATAATCAGATATGACTCTAATCCCTATGTAAACAGTTATATTTAGTAATAGCTTTGTTAACATGCCCAAGCCACTACGATTAAAATGGGTTGGCCAGCCTATTCATGTCACTGGTTGCAAGCTGGAGGGTTTGCCAATGGCAGTGCTCATGTGTGGTGAGCTGACTCTTAAGCTGACTAAATATTTTTGCTGTTTTCTTGCCGCCTGAAACTCATCACCCATTTTGGTATCTTGCCTAAAGTAATTGATCTAATTATGACCATGATCTGTGAGGCTACCAGCCAGAAATTCTGTACAGAAATCTTTAGTGTTTTTCTGTAAGCAAAAGTATCTTAAAATAAATCATTTTTCTTTCATGGATAATGGTATTTCATTCTGCTGAGATATTTCAAGTTCTTTATTGGCTGCAAACCATACTCAAACTCATTTTTGCAACTGAACTCAAATGACTGAATTTGGATTTCATCCATATTACAGTGGACATTTACAGAGTTAAAATGTTGATTACTATAACCCACAGTTATTTGCACACTTTTATTGAAAATTTCATTAAAACAGGACTTTAGGTAGCATGGGCCTGTCACTTTTATCACAAACTAGGGTCTTATTTTTAGAAATAAAAATAGCTATTAAAGAAGTTACAGCATGCTCTCTTGATGACTTTAGGGGTATGTTGACTAAATAGGAGCTGAAAATTAAATTGACCACAAATGGTCCACATTATAGTGAAGACTCTTCCCAGTTAATAGAGGCTAATGCACAGGTAATACTAATAATTCAGCCTTAAATTTTCAAATATAGACACTTATTGGCCACATGAAATAACTGAGAATGCTAAACTAAACTAAATGTTAATGTTGATAGTATGCTTACAAAGTGAAGCTTCTAATCATGACTACCATAGCAAAATCTCATCCAAATCTAGATCTAAAATGGAAACTTTGCAGAAGAAGAAAAAGATACTTCTAATTTCAAAGCATGTTAATGTAACTAAATGTATTTTTGCAGAAAGATGACATGAATTTAAATGGCTGCATGCAAGTTTGAGCACTGTTTCGGTCAATCCACTACTGTTAGTTTTGTAATGTCTCAGAGCTTATTTGACTCACTGGGTTTTAAGCCAAATGTAGACAGTTCCACAGCATTATAGACAGTTCCACAGCTCTCGGTGTTGTGCTTGCACTCAAGAGCCATGGGCCCATCCAAGCAGGTGACTGATTTCAAACTAAATATAGTTGACACTTACAAAGTGATAGGATATTATTAATAATCTCTAAAAATGCCTTGTGATGTTTAGTGTCATTACGAAATGGATGTAGCATTATTTAAGTCAAGACAAGATCTCTAAGCAATTTCCTTCCTGATTTTCTGATTCCGATTCTGATTCTGATTCTATGATTCGGGGCATAATCACACCTGAAAGCGCAGATCAAGGTTTTTGTAGGCATTTGATCCAGTTAGTTTAGGTTTCATTTTGCAATTTTGCAAGCACACTAAAGAACTTTGCATTACATATCTACGTCCTGTTTTCAATGTGTGGGTACTGCATCTCATTGGTTGATGGCGTGTGTCTGATGTCAACATGTTCTCAAGGTAAACAAAGGAAAACTTTTCTTGTCATTTGTCAATTGATTCACTTTTTCTGATGCCATCACACACCTTTATTGACTCCTCCTACAATTTCTTTATTGTCAGATGATATTGGTCTCCTGCTCTCTCATATATGACCTCTCAGAAAATTACAGGGGGTCCTTGAGTTACAACAGTCTTGGCATATGATTTTTGAGTTTATGATGCTCACTCCCACTCCCAGTCAGCTTACACCGCTAGCCTCGTACTTACGGACTACATGAGTGAACTAGTTTGGTTGTACGTCGTGGAAGAATACGCAGTAATGCGGCGTATGAGTGAGGGAGTTTTACTTTTCCTTTTTCTGTGGCTTAGTTGTGTTTTTATGATTTTACAACTGTGTTAGTATCGGTAAGTAACTTAGGCTAGGGTGTGTTTTGACACTAAAATTCGGGTTACATCACTGTCGAAGGAACGGATCTGTGGCATAACTCAAGGACCCCCTGTATATGATTTTTCAAGTTGATTTCTGATTTCTTCATCAGACCAATTTCTTCTTTATATGAATTCTTTGATTGCCAGCCTTAACACCACAAACAAGTCATACCGAAATGTCTGAAGGTTCGTACCAAACGTAAGTGTGAAATTACTGGAATAAAAATGTACGAAAAATCACAGAGTGGTCAGGTGTGCAAAGCAAAATCCCCACATCACTACCAAAGCTCTGTAGGAATGTTTAATCATCACGGTGATAATGATGCACTGGCTCACTCTGCATTATTGTTGCGGCATCATGGAAGAAACATTAGAAGGTTACTTTGAGTGTGATCATAAAAGTTTGTAATCATACTAACCATAATATGATCACGGAGAAGCTGGTGTATCCAAATGAATCCAAAAAAATCAGTCTATGGGTCAAGTGTCCTTGCGTGAGAGTGCTTTACTCTAGAAGAAGTGTGCCTACACCCGTACTACGTCTAGACCTGCTACTCTGTAACATCTCTACATGACCTCTCAATCCAGCACTCTACATCCCCCACAGATCAGAGAGAGAGAGAGAGAGAGAGAGAGAGAGAGAGAGAGAGAGAGAGAGAGCGAGAGAGAGGTCCTCCAGAGTGCTTGACCCTTATTGTAAAAGTGTAATTTCAAAGGTTTTTCTTATGCGTTCACTGCCTCCATGAAATTCAAATTCATTTTGAGCCACATGAAATTCTCGATATGGCACACATCGCCTTTGGTATTTGCCTGTCAAGAATACCATTTTAAATCCCTTTGGTATGCACCTTTTGAATGATCACAGGCCTTGGCATTACCTTCAGTCATCTCTACCATTTGCACTGTTAGGAGAATCTTTATTTACACAATGACTGCAAGAGTGTAACATTGCTATGAGCATGAAGAACACCAGCTCCTATGATAGATTTTGTAGTCACGCACATCGTATGTAGTACATGACATGAGTGCATTTATGCTAAATATGGTATAGTGTTCTATCTCTTTGTTTGTCCTTTGAAGGAATTTCTTAAAATATACATGTCCTGTTAGACAATACTAAAGACCTGGGTTGCCTAAAAAGACATGACCTTTACCCTATTTGGTTATAGGCTATTCTGGTACTGAAGTAGCCCTACTTATGGATTAGACAACTGGTTTTACAACCATAAGGGATGAATCCAGAAGGTATAAAGAGAAGGCCCCAACAGCGCCATGGGGTGGTTCCACTGACTGGCTGGTTGTCGTTTGCTGTTTTGCTATCTTTGGCAAAATAAAGAAAACCGCTTACACCATTTTCTGTTGTACAGTTGTTTATATTGGATTATCTTCAAAGCTTGTTTTCTCTATGACACTCTTCACCTGTACAATCACACTGGTGGTATTTATTTATAGAGCTGCACAAACAGGTACATTTAGAAAATAAAACAGTTCATTTCCCCAAATGATAGAGTCAGTGGTTCCAGAGCAATGATACACCTGTGCCAAATGTTGTCAGGGCAGTGGTTTGTAGACATCTGCTCATCCAGTGTTCCTCCAGATGTTAAGGATATCAACAGGGAGTTTGCCCACAATTTGCTGCAGTAAACACCTTTGCTTTTCTTTGGAAGGCTTTACCCAACAGGCTGGTCATGCTGTAAAGATGCCATGAGAGCATTAGTGAGGAGGAGTACTGATGCTGGATGATTAGTCCTGGATCACAAACACCTCTCCAGAAGGTACCATTCCAAAGGTATTATGATAGTGCTCCATCACTCCAGAGAGCATAGTCCTACTGATCCACAGTCCAACATGTTTGATCCCTCTAGCCAACATTTGGCATTGTTCATGGTGAACTTTGGCTCATGTGTGGCTATAACAGGGCATCTCATACTGTTGCCAATGTTTTTCTATGCAGGCTGTGTGTGCATGTCAGCAGAAATCCAGCACATTTCCTGTTTTGTCATTCATCAAAATATATTCCATCAATGTCTTGAAAGGAATAAAAAGCATATGCAACCGAGGCACCTTCAAAACAGGCACAAATTGCTCTTACAGCTACTGTGAAAAAGTTAAGTAACTAAATGCACTATGAATGGGTGTCTCTACACTTTAGTGTACACCTACAAGCTAGTAGAGTATCACTTCAAACATCTCTCTAGTAGCTCTTTAGTTTTTTTTTGTCTATAGTGCATAACAGCTCATCTTTCAGAGCTGTCTGTTGTGTGTCAGAACTGTCACGTGTTAGAGCCATGCTGATATGATTGCTTTGGTTGGCTGATCGAAGTCATGTAGCATGTGAGGAACTGTCTGCTTGTATCTGTCACTGTGATTAAACTACACACAGCAGCTCTCTCCACACAACATTCAGCAAGTGTGTGTGTGTGTGCGTGTGCGTGCGTGTGCGTGTGCGTGTGTGTGAGTGTGTTTATGTGTGTTTACAACCAGAACAGACATTCATCTGAGTTTCACAGGCTTCACTTATATCCAATTTAAATCAAAGTGTGATGTAGTGGAAAAAATATGTCACATGGCGAACAAGCTAAACTAGGGAGAGGAGAAAGATCATCCCATGAATATGCACAGAGTTAGAGGCTATATGTGTCACCCTTCACCTGTCCGGTAGATAGATAGATACATAGACACACAGACAGATAGATAGATAAATAGACAGACAGACAAATAGATAGACAGAGACAGACAGACAGACAGACAGACAGATGGCAGCATGTTAGATGAGCTCTCTCACCAATATTTTTAATATATAATTTTTATTGTTGTAATTATAGGGCCAAGGCAAACAGGATGTAGGTGCCTGATCCCACTTTAATAGACAAACAAGAAACGGAATTCAAACACAAACAAGGGGTCAAAAAAAACACAAGATAATATTAATCGGTTTAATGAACACTTGAGCATGGCAGACACCAACAAAAGGGCAAAGTCTAAACATGAGAAAATGAACAGGTTTGACAAATACACAAGCAAACTAGAGACAACAAGAGTTTTAACAAGAGGTTTTACAAAGAATACACCAACACAGACTGAAATTATAGGGGGTATATATACTGACAAAGGAAATGAGAACACCTGGGCAGGAGAGGGGACAGGAACAAGACACAGCTGGAAACACTAAGGAGGAGTCGGGCCTAGAGTGGCGAGTTACCTCAAATAACGTCATACTGATCAGGATGACTGATAGAAGCTGTAATAAGGGACCTATGTGAGATTGTTTTTGGAATTATATTATATTACATTGTCTGAAGATCCTGAAATATGATTGCTGTCTTTGTTTGCCCGGGTTGTTGGGTCTTTTTATTAGTATCCTTTATTAGTATTTTCTTTGGATTGAGAGTAGTACTGTGTCTTCTTTTGTGCAAGTCTCTTCTTTATTTTATAGTTATCCTATTTCTACTGGCAGCATTTTTTCAAGCTTCCCAATGATTTAGGACCTGCTGTATACATTGATGTACAACAATGTATTACTTACCATATATCCAATTGTTGAAATTTTACATACAAAAATAACATAGTGTATATTACACACTGTTCATCCAAAGGTAGTTTTAGATTTTTCACTTTATATACAATCAAAATAACATTTCCTTAAATGAGAAATGAATAAATACATAAATGAATAAGATACTGTAATTAAATAACAACAATCTATCTATCATTATTGTTATTTTATTAATCTTTATAATTATTATTCGCATTTTTGTTATGTTTATTACCTTTTTGTATACCATTTTTGCTTAAAGCATGTATTTTATTTAAATAATGCTTTTTAATGACCTAAAGACCTGAAAAATTCTCTTGCCTTTGACCAAGCATGCTGTCTGTTTTCCATAATTTCTTTGACTCATTTGTATTACTTTGATGCGAAATAATCAGTGTGTCATCATTTCTGTGGAGCCTCTCCAAGTAAGCTAGAGAGACGGGAGAAGAGAAGAAGTGCAGGCAGTCTGAGCTTGGCGCTCGGGTTGAGAGTTGTGCTCGGTTCATATTTCACTGAATATGGCTCTTTGATTGGGTTTGTTCTTTCTGTCAGCGCCTGCATGGTGCAGACAGGGTCTAGAGGAATGGAGCTGGTGTTTTGTTTTGGAGTGTTGTGTTCTTGCTCCATGGTTGACAAATGGTAGTTGCGCAGTATTTGGGCCACAATGCATTGCCCGCCTCTCCGAGATCAGAGCCAAAACTCGCTCTCGCTCTCGCTCTCTCTCTACACACAAATACATAAAGCCCTCTGAGACTTGCTCAGCCAGAGCTGCACTATAAGCACAATTCGACTTTATGTGTTTTCTGGTCATGGCAGTAAAGCACTTTTTGAATTCAAAATATTGTCTGGGCGTGTGCGAGTGTATTTCATAAGGCTGCAGGCATAAAGTCTCATATCTCCAAAATGGTAACTTATAGACATCCGTCAGTGCTGCTATCTTTGAAAAATTCATGATGGACTGACCTTAGCAACAGAGTAACTATAGTTTTTAGGTTAGTAGTTTACAGCAAAGTGAAGACCCTGGGCTGTAAAAGTCCCTCTCTGTAAAATAATTGCTTGTCTATAGGCGAAATGTAAACATATTCTTAAAGATCTGTTTTTATTAAGCAATTTAAATGTTTGGTACAGAGCCTTTACCAAGCCAGATGTTCTTTAAAACTTTCTCTCCCTTATTATCATTTGCAGAAATAGTACTTTACAGATGGTGGTCCAGGGAACCAAAAGCGGTTTAAAACATCTAAAAAGAGTGAGGGTTTTGATAAAGCAGTGACTGTACATGTGCTTATCAAAATTGCTATTTTTTATAATAATTTTGTCTCTGGAGTGTAGACCAATCAAAAGACCTGCTTTCATTTTGGAGTAAAAATGCATTTTCTTCGGAAGTGACAAGGACACAGCGACAGCACCTCTATACATCATGAAAAGCAGTGGTGCTACCATTCTGTTGGCATAGGATCAGTATATGCCTCCTGTAGAACTACTTACATAAAAATACAATAGATCACCAAACGCCACCGAAGCTTAAACAATAATACATAAGGCTCTTACATACACAATCATTTTTGTGGAGACATTTCCTCACAGATATCTTTATCCTGCAGCTCAATAGAATGCTTTATCTCTTTCTTTCCCTCTCACTCTCTTTTGGCAATATGCATTCTTTTCGCTCAGCAGGAGGTGGTGAGATATCTCCATCCCAATACGCCACTCCTCCTTTAGAAACAGGGCCATTTGTATCTCGCTTTGCCTGTTAATGACGGGGGCATCTGAGACACACCATTAAGATTTAGTTTCGATAGCTGTACTTTTAAATAGCCGCTACAAACTGGAAGAGGTTGGGAGCAGGGCTTTGAACAGGTTTAAAGAATGGAAATGAAAACCCAAAAAAGAGCATAATTGCTGGGAGCAAATATGAAACTGGAAACAAGATTACTATTCCAGAAGAAAAATGTTCATATGAATTTATATTTTTTTTTAAATTCTATTTATTACAGGAAAAATGATTAAAAAAAAAATCCTACCCTCTGATCCTTAGTCTTATCTTCTTCTCCACTTATCTTTTTTTCCCTCCCCTACCCGCTGTTCCCATTTTTCTTTTATATCTGTCCTCTCATCTTTCTCAAGTCTACTTTCCTGCCATTTGTCCTGGTTATGGTTCCTTTGCTCATCCCTGATCTGCCCTTTTGTCACACCCATCACCTGGTCTTCGTTTGTTACCCGGTTCATGTATCATTTGTCCCAGATGTGTCCTGCATCGTCTATAATCCCTTGTTCCTTTGCTGTTCGCTGTGGGTTTCACCTTGTGCTTTATGGTCTCTGACCTCTGGTCCTGAGATTTTTGGCTTGTTCTAGTTATTTCTGCTTCCCTGTTTTAATATTTAGTCTTATTTCTTTCTGTCTGTTGGTTCTATTCACATACTGCATGTAATTTAAAACTTATTTAATGTACATGTAAAACATTTTCTCAACCTAAGACCTTATGTGTTGAACAGATAACCAGAGAATGAAAGAAAAACAACTTATCTAACAGCTAACAGCACTCTTTAACCATCAAACACAAAAAACAGTTAAAACAGTTAAAATGACCCTCATACTACAGATACAGATATTTTGACAACTGGGTCCATGATAACATGATGCATTCTGATAAGTTAGACCTGATCCATGTTTTACCCCCATTATCCACTGTGTTAAAGGCCTAAGTGTCCACATAGACATTAGCTATCTTCCAGAAATTAGTTTGTAGATAAAACATGTAAGTCCTCAATAGCACCACTAGCTGGTGGCCTAGTGGTTAGGGAGTTGCCCCTGAGATCAGAAAGTTGTGGGTTTGAATCCCAGGACTGGTAGTTGCACAACTGAGGTTGAGCAAGGTGCCGTCTCCACACACTGTTCCACGGGTGCTGGGTCACTGGCTGCCCACTGCTTCATTTGGTGAATGGGTTAAATGCAGAGAATTACTTTTGTGCTGTTCACACTGTGTATTGTGGTGTGTTCACGTACGACAAATGGTCACTTCACTTTACACTAAAGACTCTCCTGTATTGCAGCTTGCTAAGTTGGCACATTATTTGACATTGCTGGCTTTACCTACAAGCATTCCTCTTGAACTTTCTTCATGTCAGATGCATGTGCAAAGTACTATGAGCACATTCCATGCGCATCCTCAAAACCGGTCCTGCCTTGGATGGTCTAGAAATGCAAATCATGACCTGGCTTTTAGACTGCAGCTATTGTGAAGAATGTCTCACTAGTAGTGTCATTTCTGTCATGTTTTTTGTTTTCTCTGCAGTTTTTTTTTCACTAAAACCTAGTCCAGCTTTTTTTCCTGTTGCTCTAGCCTAATCCATTTACCTTATTGACCGTAATATCTCATTTGCCTAGTCATTACACAGACATATGTGTGCAGTTGCTTGGCTTTACTTTAAAGCCCAATTGAACAACAAAAAGATATTCTTTAAAGCAAGCATAACCTGTGAAAATAATACTGCATAACACACATGCAAAGCCTTGCAATCTTGCACAACTTGACTACACAAAATGCCTAAATAAGAGGAACCCAATTAAATGAATTGAAAATGTTATGTTGATGCTTGAACACAACAAAAATATTGGTTCTGTGTGAAGGGAACTCATGTCATTTTCTCATTTCTGAGCCCTGGTTAGACCTTCAGCCGTACGAACATTACTACATTTATGCTCCTTTTTCCTGAACACTAATCTGGAGCAACTTTGGAAACTGGAGGAAACTTTGGGAAAACTTGAGAGAAAGGGATTTACCAGGTATAGTACATTATCTGTCACTTCTCCGATGTGTCCTCCGTAGTCAGCAGTATTTCAAAGGGACGAAATGCTGATCGTACTGTATGGGAGCTAATGCACTGTCTTAGGGATAAGTTTTAATGAGTTGAATGTTCCTTTGATTGTGATTCTCTGTGGTGAATGACACATATGTTCCTTTAGCTTGATAGAAAGTGCCAAAAACCCGGAGAAAGTCCTTGAGATCCTTTAGAAGCTTTACTTTTCTACTATCAGAGCTTGATATAATGCAAAGGACCACAGACCAGTCAGACTGTGTAAGAAGATGCCACATCTGTGCTAGGCTGCCTGAAGATGTAGCATGCACACACACCCACATGCATTACACATCATGCACGCGCACACTGGCTAAAGGTCCCTTTGACCCTCCTAAAGACTGATATGCTCCTCCATCAGGCTGTCGAATGGCTGTAATAAGCTGAGAGGTTCCATACATCAACACTGGCAGTGCTGCATCACAGCCAGACACAGCCAGGACAGATGAGGCCTCATGAATCACACTCTCTTTCTTTCTAACACACACACACACACACACACATACACATTCATGCGCATACATCGTTTGGGCCTGTCCTTGCCAACGACTGAGCTCTTCCTTGACACCCTGTAGCCCATGGAGCCCCTCTGTCTTTGTCTCTGGATGAACAGTGTCAGGTCAACAATAACGTCAGTGCTGCTATCTTTGGAAAATCGATGATGGACTAACCATAGCAGCAAAGAGACTGTAGTGACAGGTTAGTAGTTTTGTATCGTTGATGTTGGGTCATAACACTCTTGTAAACCTCCTCATATGTGATATAGCTTTTGGATCACTGAGAGCTCAACGGAATATCTAACATAAAGAGACTACAGGCACAATGTCAGTGCTTCATAACTTCCGGGCAATATTCCTGGCATATGTAAATCGAATGTTGTGCTTTATAAGAAACAAATGTAAAATCTGAAATTTCACAAGTTCATAATGAACAGAGATGTTGACAATGTCTTGATAATTGAGCATATTTAATAATATTATATTACTATACAGAATACCTTATACTCACTGGTGATCTAATCCCATGGAAGACTACAAAAAATTTAACTAAATAATCACAGTATGTTATTTATCATTTAATAATTTCTAATTCCCACACTAGTGTTGACTCTCCTCTTGGCTTTTATTATTTCCTGCTTAAAATTGATTGAAAATATACTGTATTGAGTTAAAACATAACATTTCAGTCCACCTGCAAGGCTTTCATCATCTGAATAAGGTTTGAAGGTGGGCTGAAATATGAGAAAAATAATTTGAATTTGTTATTTATAAAAGCTGAATACTGCAGTGTCTTTAATGTGTTTGCCATGTTACCTGATACAAAATGTAAATCAAATGAAAATATCATTCACAATGGAAGCTATCAAAAAACTGAATAGCCAAATAACAGTAAGAGCACTGCATAAAAAAACCTGAATTGTCGCCTGAATGTTGAAGGGTTAAACAATCCCGTGCAAAAATTGTCACATATTTTACATTTTTTGGTTTATGAGTATACAATATGTTAGAGAAAATAAACAGATGTTCAGTTTGTTCCCTGTACAGCATGTGTTACCTTCATTTAACTTCGAATCAGCTTGACCACATCATTTGATGGGGATGGTCAAATCTTTGCATACAACTGTACCTTCGAGTAGTTTTACAAAATATTAGTTTCAAAGAAACTGAAGAAAATATTAAACATTACTGAAGAAAATATTAAACATGACAAGTGATTCTGCTATCTCTAGTGTTTTGCCCATGTACATATGTTGTAGACTGCATAGATTATCCTCCAGTTGGTGCTGAACCTCAGGTTTACTGTTCTACAAACAGTGAGATGTGTAAAATGAGGGCTGGCAGAGTGTGTGAATCTCAGCCTCCACCCCCACCTCCCCAAATGCCCGGTTCAACGGATGGATATTTAACAAGAGCTGAAAATCCAATACGGCCAGGAGTGATTGCAGATTGCAGAGTATGTCTCCGGGCTGCCGTAATACATTCTGAGCATCAGGCTTGATCTGAGTCCAGATTCATCATGTGATCCTTGTCAGGCATTTATTGTGGGCACAGCCTATGGGGAAGAGGGCAAGGACTCATTTGAATAATGTCTGAGCATTAGGAGAGATAGAGGCAGGCTATCCTTAGCCTTTTTTATTTCCATTGTCCAGGTTTGTTGCATTCTGATGACTGTGCGGCTGACTTTTCTGCCATTAAACACTCCCCTATATTTGCCCACACAGCACAATCTGCATAGCTCTCAGCAATTCTGAAGGATTAAAACTAACTCCTAATTATTCTTCTAATTATACAAAACACAGTTTAGGCATATTTTGACGGTGGAAGATCTTTTGGGCCCATTTTGTTTTGGCCTCCCTCCTTAGCACCATTAAAACTGACAAATATGTAAGTTAGCAGAAATGGAAGGTAAAAGTTACAATCAAAAGTAATATTTTCATATTTTTTGCTTTTCTCCAACAGAAGAAAAAACTTGCCTCTCAGCCTGCCTTTCTTTTTCACTCATTCTCTCTTTTTTTGCAGCTTTTGCTCCATTGTAACATGGATTGTGAAGTGTTGAGTAGCTTGTTTGCTGCAGCTGTGCCGAACTCCAGGAACTTCTCTGTTGAGCTTTTGCTAATTACCTCCCAAAGGAACGTGCACATTGTCGGGGGGAAGTGGGGTTTGGGGAGGGGGGGGTTAGAAGAAAGTGATAAAGAAAGTCTCTCTTGGCTTTGTGCTGGGTGCATGCTGGCACCACTGCATGCCTGCCCCGCTTCAGACGCATTCCCACTTTTTTTCACGATGCACTCTTTAAAAATGCATCGCTTCACTCTTACAAAGACCTAATGCGTGGTGGCATAAACAGAAGATAAAGTCTTTCATCCCGACCCTGTTGTGTTTCATATTTGATGCTGTATCAGAACAGTGGCACCTAATTGCATTAGTTTCAGTCCACTGTGTGCCTCCATATGTTACATAATCCTAGCCAGGAGGGAAACTTAAAGAGGTCAAATATGTGGCTATGTTAGACAAGTGAGCTCAGTATGAGAAAATAGATGTGGTCCTAAAAAAAACAACAACAAAACTAGGTAAATAAGAATCTTTAGTTAACTGACCAATCAATTTAAAAAAATTGCAACATGGAGAAGGCTTGTATTGTATTTGTTGAAACACATTCCCTAAATTTTAGTGCATAGAGCATTACATTTACTTCATCTGTGAAAACACTTTTGTCTCTGATCACAGCATATTGTTTATATATTGTATGATGTTTATATAGTATATAGTGTACATAGTGCAGAGTGTTTTTATAGGAAATTGTATTTTTTTATTTTGTTCTTGTCTTTGTGTCTCCGTGTGTCTGTGCAGTCTTAGCATGAGCAACTTCCACCAGGATCAATAAAGTTTTCTGATTATGATTAGGATTAGTGCTGAAGATGATTCTGTGAACATGGATTAAACCTTTTACAAAAGAGCCTTTCCATATAGAACCGTGATAATTCAAAGAACAAATGATTCAAACTATTCACATAACAAGCCTTTTTGGTAATTGCCCTTTATGCCCTTTATGCCCTTATTTGCCACAAGTTGATCTTTCTGCTTTGATGGTTTCCATTTATGTATGTAAGTGAAACATGCCCATTTTAAATGTCCATTTTAAATAGAATGAGTCAGGTGTGTAATGAGCAACAATAAATAAATGAACTAGAAGCATAGGCCTTTTAAGCAAAGATCATTAGCTCTGATCAGCACTCAGCTGTTCATGAAAATGAAAAAGGCCAGATGCTTTAATGCTTCTGCACTGTTCATGAGCAGAACCTTCAAAAGTGACCTGCTGCTGCCAGACTGTGAACTTAAAGTGATGATGGTGGGAACAAGTGACAAGCAAGTCTCAAATCTTACATGTCAATATTTGTTTTTCAGTCAATTTAAAGTCATTTCAACACCAAACCTAAACGAACTTAATAGAAACCTAAACTTTATATTGGAAGATAATTGCTTCATTAAATAAACACAGCTGACCAGCTCTGGACTGCCTGAGATAAACATAAATGACTAGTTTTTGATTGCCTGTGGTAAGATTGAAAAGTTGTAGTGTTTCAGTCTTTTTTTTAACCTATTGTGACTCCATACCTCTGAATGACACAAACATACATTTGCAGTTGAAAAAGCATATAAGGACATAAGGCCACAAATCAGACATATACAATCCATGACCACAGATGAAAGAGGCTTGATTCTATAGCACAGTAGCAATAGAGAATACCAAAGTGATTGCATTCTTGAGTATCAATAAGTGGCTTTTTGAGACCTTTTTTTAGTGTTTTTTAAAATGGCAAGTTTGTGCATGGCATCCAAGGATATCCAGATCAGATTTGGATCCTATTTAGGCATAAAACTGGCTTTGTGCAAATTAAGTCTGGTAACATGCTCTTAATAGTTCTTTGCCTGGTCAAGGGGCTGTTTCTCCACCAGCAATCTCTCAACTGGGAGCCAGTTGTATATGATTCTTTAAATAATCTTTCAAAAAGGGTACTTTAGAGCAATAAAGGGTCCTGAAAATGTTACAAGATATAAAAGCTTTTTCCTGGTACTTAAGAACCATTTATGTTTTGGAAAGTCATTTTAGTGGTTAATCTCTATTACAAGTATTTAAGTGTTAGTGTAGGCCTAAATTAATCATAGATTGCAAAGTCTACCCAATGACCTTAACTGGAATGTTCTAAAAATTCTCCATTGAAGACCTTGACAGTGACTCAATGTGAACAACCAGTGAAATGTAAAAGTGTAATATCCGGATCTACTTCAAAGGTAAAAGTTATAACCAAAAGGAATATTTAAAGGTTTCCTCACATTCCTGTTGCAGGCAGACCTTACTGCTCAATGTATCTCTGATGCAGATGGTGATGGGCATGATTGATGATTATGGTGATGATGGTGATGATGATGTGGTGGATGAGTCAGAGGGAGAGATGGGGAAAATGAAATGAGGGATGAAGGCATGGGACAGAGGGAAAAATATAATCTAAAAAAGCAGGTAGACACGAGTTATGATGTTGGCAGGAATCTTTATGATGACACAGGTTTCCTCGCACACGGAGTCGCTATGGTGGCTGGAGTAGAGTGTGCTCGCTGTAGCAGAAAATCTTTTGGCATTCATTAAAATGTTTAACCAAGCATACAGGAACTCAGAATCCCTCTCACACACACATCCACACACCAGGAGATTTCCTCAGTCTGTGACACTGTTGGAACCACGCTAGGGATGTGCTAGCATATGACGGAGTTAAATAGCTAGGTGTTGTTTTCTCATTTAAATGTCTAAACAATATCACAGTGGTGTGAAATGTGGCACTGTAAAGCAAACACAAGTGGCTGTCCTAAACATAGAGAAAGCCTAGGCCAGCATTCTAAAGGGTTCTCAGTGGGGGATCTCTACTGTGTGCACAATGCAGAATTTGACTGGGTTCAACTTTCACTCAGAAACTGAATGTGTTGAATTTGTGCCATGGATATCTACCATAGCCATTAAAATTTATGTCTACCATTTATCTTGTACCTATGATCATCAGCCAATTTTTCAGAAACGCCTACCTTGTAAGGTACACTTTGTACATCCACAATTACTGACTGTAGCCCATCTGTTGTTGCACAATTTATCAGCCCTTCGTCTGCCCGATCCATCAATAGAAAGGGATAACCATAAGACCACCGCTGAAATAATTTTTGAGTTATGGACCATTCACATCAGTGACACTAACACAGCTGTGGCATGGCAGTGTGTAGTGCTGGTTAAAAAAATACCTCAGGCACAGTGGCATAGGTGGGATTTTACACATCTCAGCGTTGCTTCTGGCTTGGGAGTAGTCTGCCAACTAGAACCACCCAGCCAACAGTGGTCCTGTGGTTGGAAACTGACCACTGATGAAGAGCTAGAAGATAAGGGTGTTAAAAATGTTCCATGATACTATAGAAAACAACATTTTGGCTACTTAAAGAACTTTGTCAATGAATTATGAAAATGAGAAGAATCTAATTATGAAATATAAAGCCTGTAAAGTTTCCATTTGTTACACGTGAACACACCACAGCACAGCACACAATGTGAACAGTGTGAAATTCTTTCTCCACATTTAACCCATTCACCCAAGTGATGCACTGGCCAGCCAGCGATGCAGTGCCCGGGGAGCAGAATATGGGAGCATATACAGTACTCAAGTGTACCTCAGTGGCGCCATTGCATTCAAACCCATAATCTTCTCAACTTCCTACCCACCAGCTGTACCCCTTTATGCAAAGGTTTTCTGGATAACCCCAAAATTCGAACCACATAATGTGTTTGAGTGCCTGATTAGCCTTTGAAGGACTCACCCTTCTACTGTGACAGGTGGTAAAACAAAGTGAAACTAAATTATAGTGATTCTAGTGATTTGTTGGCTATTCTCTGGATAGGCTCCTGGGACCTTTGGACAGATCGGTCGTAGATCTTTCCAATCATATTTCATAGTTCTGTATGGAACCTTCCTGTAAGGAACCTTTCTATGGCATGGCCTCAAAGAACTTCTTGGTACCTTATTTTTCATGTAGGTGCTGACTGTATTATTACACTGCGTTTTGACTGTGTATGTGGTGAAACAGTGTGAACTAGCTGAAACATGAAGATTGAAAGTCATGCAATATACAGGGGGGAAAAGTTGGGTGTGATCCAAAAGGTAAATCCAGCCTTTGTAAATTCACTCATGAAAATGAATTTGCTTCATTTATTATTTTTCAGCATTGGACGGGCATTACCTCGATGGCATATTATCTGTGAGAAGTGCTGTGGACCAACATTAGTAAATGCATGGTGACAGTAGAGGTAACCTTGAGCAGGCGAGCAAACCTGGGGGCCGTATGTCTTCATTTACCAGAGTATCTGCAGATGCCAGGGGGAGAGAGAGAGAGGGGAGTTATTTTCTGAGTCTGCCCCATGGGAAAATGAGGGGCCTAATGATCTAGGCAATGTTGATTGTTACACCCCCTTCTGGAATAGCATCCATGCATATATGAGTGTGTGTGTGTGTGTGTGTGTGTGTGTTTGTGTGTGTCTGTGAGATGAGTGGGCATGAGGTGGTCTGCAGGCTCCCTCTTCTGAACCCAGATGTTTCATTACGGGTGATATTATCTGCAGGCTGGTCAGCCATGATGAATGCACTCTAGAAGACTATAAATAGCACAGCATGAAAGAAGTGGACCGGTCAGCCATCAAAGTGAAACAACACAACCAATTTCACACAGCCCTGTTTCTTAACATGCAAACAGCCTACAATTTAATGTTCTAACATGAAGGGAACATGCATAATACATAAAACAAAGCCTTCAAATTAAATTGCTTGCTAATGGCACATCCAGGTTCAGGGAGTTCAGCTTTGGCTATCAGGTGATTTTGTGTTTTATGCCAGTTTGAAGATTCAACAGCAAGGTCTAGTCAGGCATGGTGAATTGTTCTTGGTTTTAAAAGCTAATGCTGGGAACATGTAATTAAAAAGCTACACTTTCACTTTCACTTGATTGGAATCTAAAATGTCTAAAGATCTGTCTTCAAAATATGGCAAGCTTGTGTATACCTTTCATCAAAAATGCTAAAATGCTCAATGGATAATTGGGGAGAGTAATTATTTACAATGCAATTCTTAAAAACAGCAAAGGGTACTGTTGCTCTAAAAAAGGTAATAACTCTTAAGCTAATTGACCTGTCAGGGCTTTGTCTATTATTGTGTACTTTTGTAACTGTTCTTGTGAGGCTGTATAATCTTTATAAAAAGTTGGCAAAATCCCATTTACCATGTACATGCACATGGTAAATACATACATATAATGTACAGTTGTAATGTTCATATAATGTACATTTACCTCAAAATCCTTTATGCTTTCACAAAAATGCCTTTCAAAGAACTATCCATCAAAAGCTTTTTTGGGGAAATGCACACATCTCATGTTTTCAAAATACCTCAATGAAGTGTGTACAATGAAATGTGGGTGGTTTTGTGCATCTGTGCTCAAAGCTAATACTGCTATGACATAGCAGTTTTTTGTGTTGTATATTTTAGTTTCTGCATGGTGGGAAATTCATCAGCAGGGTGGTTTCTAACTCGCCTGGTTGTCCAGCTCAGAAATGTGGCATTTTAAACAAGAAACCCAATATTATTTAGTGACTGTTAACAAAGAGCAGTTGTCATTAGGGTGAATGGAATTGTCAACCTTCTTTAAAACCAGTCGAACCTGCCAACAGTTGCTACAAAAAGGCACATTCATCTGCAAAGCATGGAGTCAACTCGACATTTGCATAAGTCCCGCCTCCCTTAGTTCTTGTTGCTGCATCTGTCAATCTTTCAGTTCAGGATTGCTGGTAGCAACTAAATTGTGGCATGAATGAATTTTTTACATTAAAAATAAATTAGCTTTATAAGATCTTCAGTGCTGATATACAGTGCTGTTTAAAAACAGAGAAATTATGAATATAGGCCAACTTAAAAAGAACAGATAGTTTTGTATAAATAAAACTGGGAAAATCTTTCAGTCACTCAATGTTAAAAAGGCAGAAAGCTACCCCTTCAGAGGAGCTAATGCTAAGATAAAGTTGGAGCGCAGAATAATGTTCAGGATATGCTGTGGATATATAGTTTTGCCACTGAGCTGAATTAAACTAGCACTGTTGGGGAAGTAGTTTTCACATGTACTAGTCCAATACTTTTGATTAATTTACTACTACTATCATTCTCACTCGAGAGCTGAGAGTTTTCCTTTTTGCATGGCATATCAATCATAATTTTGCAAATCAAAAGCTCTGACAGTTCTTTGACATGTCTGGCTTGAAAAGAACATGTTCTACCTAAACAATCAGGGAAGTGGTGGTTTACAATATAATCTTATAATATTTGAAAACACCTAAAACTGTGTACAAATTTTAATGCACAGCTATAAACGTGTGAGGTAAAACACTCATAGCACTTTAATGGTCACACTTCAACTAACAGTAACCCACATCTCATCAGCAGCTCCATGGTGAATGACCACCTTTAGCCTGCTCCCTGAATCACTATTAATGTCATATTTGAGTGTTTCACATCTGCAGATTTAAGAGGGAGAAAATGAGCAGTCTGGGAGGCAGTTGCGAGTTGCCTTTGTGCTAAGCTTGACTAATTAGTCTATCCTACTGATCCCAGAACAGCTAGACTGGGCATAGGCACACTCACAGGTGCAACAGAGCACAGCAGGAGGGAGACAGAGAGAGAGAGAGAGAGAGAGAGAGAGAGAGAGAGAGAGAGAGAGAGAGAGAAGAGGAGAGAGAGAGAGGAGAGAGAAGAGAGCGCGAGAGAGTGAGAGAGAGAGAGATACACACATAGAGGTAGGAAGAGAGGTAGCGAGAGAGTGAATGACTGCTTTATGGGCCTTCTCAATGGCTCCCTGTTCAAGCCATCAGACACCCAATTCCCCTGCCATCACTGTTATACTGTTATGATCTGCAGCAGTGCTATTCACAAGCAAAAGTCACCGCCACCCCCCTGAACCCCCCCAAACACACACACGCACCCCCCCGAGCACCCCCACACACACACACACACACGCACACACACACACACACACACACACACACACACATACATACACACACACACACACACACACACACACACACGCACACACACACAAGCTTATAAGCACAGATACAACCACATCGTCCTTTGATTTTCCCCAAGCTTGGAGCTTTTATTTTAGCAACTGAGTGGCATCCAAACACCCAGAAAGAAAAAAACTGTGATGTTAGCCATGGCCTTAATGACAGCTACTGGCTGAACAGTAAAAGGAGGACGACTCACAGTTTAAATAGTCTTCACAACACTGCAGTGCAGCACAAAAGTGAATGGCATTGGCCTCATTCAGGCTGTCCAAGTGGATTCCCCATCATCTGTAAAATACAGCAAGGAACCACTGAACAGAGAAGGACAGAGAGAGAATCTGGCCTTTTATTGGACGAAATGACACTCAGGAGTGATGTAAAAGAGAAATTAAGCCAACAAATCACTGCCATCTAATCTACCTGGACAGGAACTAATGGCTTGACACTGCACCCAGGTGAGTTTAATCAAGGGGATGCACTGTCACACTCAGGCATCCCGATGATGGACCTTTTCTGCTCCCGCCGCGTATCCCAACCGTGGCTTTGGTCCATTTGGAGCCGTCTCAGAACCTACACAGAACCACTCCATGGGGTTTTCTGGGCAATTGAGATGCAGGCAGAGGGACTTTTGGATTCCAATCACTGACCATCTGAAAGGCCACAGAAGAAAAGCTGTTGAGACTATGCCACTCACCAGCTAGCCCCTTTACTGCTGACAGAAAATAGATAGCAATCCTAACTGAGCTTTTCATTTCGTAGTGCTGGTTTCAACCGGGTGCTAAAATTCACAGGCTTTTAAAAAATTGTTCTTTATCTATTATTATTATTATTATTATTATTATTATTATTATTATTATTATTATTATTCAGTAACCAATGGCTTAAAATGCATTTTTCTAATCCACTTCAAATGATAAGTCAACAAAATGTAAAATATTTTTGTTCTGTTAAGACAATTCAGACCCAATTGTATAGAGTTAAAACGCCCTTTTTAAAAAAAAAAAAAACTGTGTATGAAGACATGAGTAAGTTCAGGGGTCTTTTTGGATAATTAAAAAATGGCTTCATATGTGACGTTTCAGCACCACTGTAAAGAGATCAGGTTCGTGAGTGTTAATAACTTTGCATGTCACTGATTGAAAAATCTGTGAAATTTGGAGGAATTTAGGAGTAAGAAATGAAAGTGGGAGCAGTTAAGAACAAAAAGCTGCTGACTGAAGTAACAGTTCATTAACTTTTATAAGACGTTTTTTGGGGCCCCTCAATGATGCAGAGGGTAGCACCGTTCTTCACACTTCCAGGTTTGGTGGTTCGAATCTGGGTCCTGGTGTGTGCAGAATCTGCAAGTTCTCCTCATGGTTGTGTGGTTTTTTTAAGGGTTCTCCGGTTTCTCCCACAGCCCAAAGGCATGCCTGTCAGGTGAATTGGGACTCTAATTTGACCGTAGGTGAGAGTGTGTAAGCAAATGGTGTGTGTGTGTTATTAAGCGGTTACAGAAAATGAATGAATAAGTTTTTGATCAGTAATTATAAGTAACTTTTTTAGTATATAACCACTAATCTAAAATAAAAAAAAAACTCAACAGATTATCACTTTTGTTCTGCCACAGTTTCATATGAATTTTCATAGGTTTCTTTTTATTTAATTATTTAATTACTATATCATCTTTTGAATTACTACACCATGTTCTGAATTACTATATTGTATTCTGAATTACTGCACCATGTTATGAATTACTGAACCATGTTCTTAATTACGACACTATATTCTGAAATTACTTTACCATGTTCTGAAAAACTACACTGCGTTCTGAACTACCAGACTCATGTTTCTTTTATATAGTAATAAAAGAGCCAAAGTGGACCTCTAAATGGGTTTCTGAGGCAATGTTAGGTAATATAGGGTTAATTATACAGTCTCCTAATATGGACTGTCTGTAACTGGCAGTGTAGAGTATTTAAACAGTGACCTTAGCCTGAATGTCAAAGTCCCTGTTTTCTCCAGAAATTCATGACTGATGTTGTGACCCTTTTTAATTTGCTGTGGAAACGGTTCCAGCTAGAGGCTGCCATTTGACATCAAGGAGAAACTGGCCCAGAGTGATCTGTTTGTCAAAAACTAAGTGACATTTTTGTGCAGTAAGCAGTTCTTTGAGTACAAGTGTCAGCAGGTTTGTATAAGTAATGCTTCTATATAATGTTTGATAAGACTTTTTTTCCTCAACCTTTAATACATTTCTTTTGCATACTCAAGAAATAATATTTTAGTCTGACTCCTCGTTTTATCAATACTTCTAAAAGTGCTACTCTTGCAGTAATAATAATAATAATAGCAGTATTACTGTCATGTCGTGGAGTGCTCGGGGAATGAGGCAAGACGCAGGTTCCAGTGATAGATTTTTGTTATAAAGAACGCACAGACTCTACATGTAACAAAAGAAAGAGGCACGAGGGCCTTTAAACACAAAGCATACATAAAACAAGGACACAGGAGGAATAGGTAGCATGAGGATAATTGCGAGAATTGACCAGCAACTAAAACATGAACCATTGAAACTTAAATACCAAACAGACTCGGACACAAACCAATCATAAAACACAATCCCTTAAATGAAACAAATGCCAGCTGAGACTAATATTAGGACAAGACATTGTGCAATATCAAAATAAGTGTCCCACATGCAAAAACACAACAGCGGCCTCTACCGGCCGCTGGCCGAGACATGACAATTACTACTTCTACTACTACTACTAATACTGATAATAATAATAGCAGTAGTAGCAGTACTACTACTACTTCTACTAATACTAGAAATAATAACAATAAAAACAATAATGATAACACAAGTCAGCAAAAAAGTTTTTTTCAGTCACATCAACTTTTTGAATTATGAGTAATGTTATATTTGCAATAGACTTGCATGCAGTTTTTATTTAATGGCAAGCACCAATCAAGTGACTGTTTCAATATTTTCAGTGCGAAGTCAGATAGGTGCACACTATGGCATAGATATAATGATCAGTGTCAGTCAGCTACAACTGTTTCTTTAAAAAAAGGCTTAGCATATGATTATTATATACTACTTATACCTCTATTTTGCAATATACAACTAGCTTCATCACAAAAACTGTACGTGCTAGTGAAGAACTAAACACAGATTTGAAATCAGCATGAAAAACACTACAAAACGCACATAAACATAAATTTTGACCTGTTGCCCTTTGTAATCATCATAATAATAATAATACAAAATAAGCATATAAATAACAAGTATAAAACCAATATGAAATAAAAATAAAACAAAACAAAACAAAAAAAATGAGAAGATAACAACAAAGCTAAATTAAAAATGCACTCCTGAACTTTTTTCACACATATAATGACAATGACAGAATTATCTCACAGTGCTGCTTACTACTAGCATGCTTTCCACAGGAGTCTTGTTGATCAGCAAAGCAGTATACATACCCCAAACCATGTGGTCAAGTGATGCATCTGACATCCAGCTTCACACCATGTGAGTCTTCACTGGCCCCCCAAATGCACTCCTGCTGCCAGACAGTCCATCTTGCTTATTAAATCCCAGAAACACAGCACTATATGCTTCTGAACCGCTTCAAAACACGCTTGCCAAGCCAGTGAGTAATTGGTGACAAGTTCATTCATGGGCCATTGTTGTTGATGCTGCACCTAGATATTGAGTAGAAAAAAAAATTTGGTAGGCCGAGGTCAACCTTGATCACCTGTGCTGGGGAATGGATTCTGCATGAAGTGACAGCCCATTGGCACCGTGCTCTTTAAATCCTGAACTAAAAGCTAATTGACTCAAGTGGAAACTCGGCAAAGAGACAAGAACAAAAGAAAGCACTCTAGATGGCTGTCAGATTAATTAAGTTGTTTTCTTTGTCAGCTTATGATCCACTCATAAAAATGTCAAGTGGGCAGAGATTCCTTCACAAGCGTACATCATTCCTTGCTTCAAGCAAGTATGGATAGTATTATTTCTCTTTTAAATGGAAGCCATAATTAATGAACGCTTTACTTGAAGCTACAGTTGGCACCATCAGACCTAGAGGCCAAATTTACATAAATTATACATCAAACAGAGATGAGCAGCTCCAGCAGAAGTGCATGGGTTCCCTTACCCAGGTAAAGCTAAACAGAATTCATCAAATGTCATTCAACCCCACAGTGAGGCTTATGAAGCTGCCACCTCGGGCAGACGGCTAAGGCAGGAGGCTGGAGCTGTCTGAGCCGCTGCCTAGGACTGGAGTACAGAGCGTGTGATGATCAATCTCCCCACTATTGACTGTCTAAGCTGGGAAAGGGGCTTGGTGCTTGAAGCACTCGCTCTTAAAAAGGTTGAAAAATGATAGGGAGAGATCAGGAGAATTTTAAACAGGCAGATTTTTCAAAGGAAAAAAGTAAAGCACTGGACATGATATCTCATGTTTAAAGAGCCTCTGTAAATGTAACATAACTATACCCATTAGTGCAGCCAAAAAGATCGCAAACCATGCTCCATGGTTCACAGAGCAAGGAAGAGTATATTTAAGAAGACATTAATTAATGTCTAGTGACTATTTTAGTTAAGGATTGCAGTGATCTTCTTAAAAAGTAGCACAGTCCATGTAAAAGTTCACGTTAGGGCTAATGCTAATGTAAAACAGTGCTATCCATGTGTATGTTAACAATGACCTACATGCATACCCTCTAGACACAGCAGATTGTAGTCTACTGTGCTGTAGACTGTATATATTTACAAAATAAGCCATGAGGCAATACACTGAAGCACCAAATAAGTCCAAGGTTTATAACATTCCATGATAAAAACAGAGGAGAACCATGGGAGAGAAGAAACAAAAATCTATACACCTAAATAAACCAAGAATGAACAAAACAATTCAACATCCAACCATGAAACAAGGCCTGGAAAACAAAAACCCCAAGCATCATCAAAACAGAAAGCAGTGGTACAAATACAGACATGAGACACTTGTGATGACGTGAGGGCAGGTCTACAGGCAGGTGAGACAAATAATAAAGCGGGAGGACAAGGGAGCAGACATAAACTAAATTAAAAATTATTGCACAAACCTTATACAAAAGGTATACAAAAGCCCATCAGGAATCCTGCTTTGTGAAATATGTTGTTACTTATATACATTCTTAAAAATAAAGGGTTCTTCAAAGCAATACCAGAACTTTTCAAGGGAAGATATTATTGTAATGTTAATGTAAAACAGCCTGCTTCTACATTATTCTGGTGAAGATTAGTCTAGCTTGTTGATTTTGTCTTGCATTATTCTTTTATCTGCTCCTTGTTCACGTTTCCCACGTGTTTGTGACCATGTGATTGGGTTATTGCTGTGGTTCCTTGTTCTCTAGCTCTGAATCCTTGTTACTGTCAGCACCTGTGTATAGTTTGTTACTCCTCCTTCCCCTAGTGTGTCTAGTTTTGTCTCATGAATAAGTACCTCCATGTCTCAGAGTGTCCTTTTCTGATGTAATGTTCTTTATCATGTGCTTCAACCTAGTGAACATTTTCTATACTTATGCTATAAAAATTTTATTTTGTTTTATCTATTGTTTCCTTCGAACAAGTTAAGTAAATTCACACATACATATTGCCCCATTGCCTCAGTGAATGATGCTGCTGATTCATCTCACAGGATTTACAAATGATTAGGGGATAATGAATGTGAGTGAAATTTAGGTTATGCTGAATAACTATTTCTACAGTTTTTATTTTTGACAACTAGTTAAGTTTCTATACAAATAAATTCAATCATTTTTTGCATTGTGTTTTGATTTAGTTTAACATCCACCTGAATATTACAACTTTTAAAATGAGTTGAGCATAAAAATAATAATTAATATTAAATCATTATTATCAGTAATAAAATAAAAGATGATCAAATATGAAATGAAATTCTTTAAACATTTAAATGTCAGAATTTGGTTTTACACTGAAAAAGTGATCTGCTCAGAAGAGTTTACAACGTGAAGGGAGTCTACACGTGATCACTCAAATGATACATGACATATAGGGCTATGTGAGCTTCTCGTTCATTTTCTTATGTGTTTCTCATTCTCATTCCACTCTTTCCACTCTTTCAGTGCTAATCCAATGTCAGCCATTTCCCTTATTTCAGCAGTGGCAATCATGGTTATGGAGCATAAATTGCACCCATTCCTGTTGTACGACTGAGCTTGGCTGCTGCTGATTCATTGTGGCAGCTCTGCGCACGATTCTGCGCATAAACACAGTCCTCACAGTGACGAGCTAATCAGCCTAAATGAGAAGCTATGAGCTGGCAAATGTAAATGTTATCCCTCTGCAGCAATACAAATGCCAAAGTACCAAAGAATGCTATGTGCATGTTGCGTTTGAATCACGGAGGCTCATATATGCAAAGTCTGGGGCCTCATCATGCACTTAGTCTGAGAGCTGTCCAGCTGAAGAGTCTCTCAATAACATTGTAGCGCTGTAAACCACCCCAGACAATGATGCTCTGCAGTACAGGCTATGTACCGGTGTTGATATCAACCTACTGATGCTCATTTATTCCCCTTTACATCTAAGTGACAGAGCCCTTCCTCTTTGAGATATCTTCTACGTTATGGATGCAAGAGCATACAGTCTCAGTGCCAGGATCAAAGGCAGGGTGAAGGGTGATGTGTAGACAGATTTGAATGCTAATATATGCTATTGGAGGATCAACTGATAAAACTGTCTCGATGACTATTCACAGCTAGCACTCTAACCTTTGATGGATGTTACCCTGGCACTACTGATAACAAATAAATGACAGTTAAGGACTAAATGAATCTAACACTGTACCCACAGGAGCAGGAGTGTACAGAATAACGTATGCTGATTATGGCAGTGACTATATGGAAGTGTTTATGGCAGTGACTATACTATGATGATATGCCAACAGAGCTAAGACTATAGGAAGTTACATTTGTTTCTCAACAGAAAGTCCCCAAAAAGGCATGTGCTCATTCATTATATATGAGCCACTTATCCTTAACCAGGGTCATGGCCCTATCCCAGTGGTCAAAGGCAGAAAGGTGGAAAAACATTCTAGATGGATTGCCAGCCCATCCCAACCAAGACACACAAATACAATGGACACACTCACACTAGGGGCAATATCCACCTTGTTTGGTATGAATGTTTTTAGACTGTGGGAGGAAACCAGAGTACCTGGTGAAGACCCATATATGCAAGAGTGCAGAAGCTCCACACAGTGAGGGCTCTCAGCTGCCTTGGCTCGGAACTCAAGCCACAACCTTCTTGCTGTGAAGCAACAGCACTACCCACAGCACCACCATGACACACTGTGGTTTGACACTGAAAGCAGTGTTTGGAAAATTCTTAGTATTTTTTCCTTTCTTTTCACTAAAATTGCTGTTGATTTATTTTAAGCTTTTGAGCTTTCAAGTGCCTAAAAGACAAAACAGCAGTAAAAGACTCACTGCTGTTAACGCATATTATATCTCTATATTGTAAAAAAGGTGAAAATGTTAGTGTAAAAGGAAAAAAAAAAAACATGCAGTCTCTACTTCAGAGGAAAAGTTTTTCTTCTCTATTTATTTTTTATTTATCTTTTTTTTTGTTTTATTTCAGGAGGGGAAGAACAGTCAGATTCTCTCAGTCTAAATAGCACTGCTAACATAATATATCACAGATTCAACTACAAAGGGCAAGGCTTTTGTTCCTGGAGCATAATTATTCATCAGCACTCTTTCAGAGTGAATTCATTCATCTGGCAGTGGTATAAGAGATTGCCGCAAAAAAACATCTGCTGTGGCTTTTTTTTTAAACGTTCCCAGTCCAAAAAATGAAGACTTTGGGTGGTTACATTCCTCTTGGTAAAAAAAAAGCAGCAGTAATAGCCAACAACATTTGCAATAGGAGACTGACAAAACTGTGGCTCAAAACAAATGCCCATTGTTCTATTAATATCAGTATGCACAAGATTATTGGATGGTTTTACTGCCCTACAGGCACAGCCCAGCGGGGATCACTGAGACAAAGACTGAATATGAACTAACTGCCTTTCGGATATATCTGTGCACTACATGTACTGTAAAACAGCTCAGCACAGGATGTTCAGTGGACTCCAAAAGTCTGAGACCACATTGATTTGTTTTTTCATTTAAACCTGGAAATAAACAGAAAGTGAACAATTTTAAAAAGCAAAATGAAAAATGTAAAAATACATTTTAGATGCTGCATTATTTCTAGGTAACTATTTGAAATCAGTCTTTGAAGTAGCCAAACAAAAAGGACAAAAAGGCAGTGACAAAAAGACAATAATAATAACAATAATACCAGATTATAAAGGAATGCAAAATGTACCCTTCTAGTGATCTTAGACTTTTGGATATTGTCACTGTCGCATCAAAACTTTTTATTCTGTTTAATTGATTCGTTAACCTTTGGTTTACCATCTACAGCATTTAAATATGTCAGCTGCTAATTGCATTTAATGATGAGTGGACTAACAGAAATGGTGCAAAATAACTTGAAATAGAAACCTTGTTGCATTAACATGCATTAAATAGGAGATTATTTTCATTCTCTGAAATACTAGCACTTTGGATGTGAAAACTTCTTAGGGTAACCTGAAAAGTACACAAACTTGAAGCCTGATGCTGTGAGAAAAGTTTTGAGCTTGTATACTGCTGTTTCAATAGCTCTTCTCATGGCCTAAGGAAATGATGGTGAAAATTACACTGAACCTGCGAATACAGAAATCATCGGGTCTGGTGGGGGCCGACAAAGGCAATCATGAGTTCTCTGCCAGATGCCACTAACACTTTTGGAATGACTGAATTCACATCCCAGTGAGATTAATAACCATGACTCACACTGTAAAAGTCACCATAGATACATAGATACACCCAGTCCTCCATGTTTGCTGTTTGAGTTCTGCTGTGGAATGACAGCAAACTGTCATGTCATAAAGCTGTTAGCAGTGACGCTAGGGCAAATCCTTTGATATCCCATGGCCTGCCGAAACGTCATTTGAGGATTGGTTCTTCAGATGTGCAAATGAGTAGCAGGTGAACATCACATGCTTATGTTCGTTTCAATGAGTCAGCCATTATGCTAACTTCCTGCTTAGCCTCAGTAGGGATGCTTCTCTGCTACAGCATTAAACAAGCCTCTTGCAAGAACTAGACCATGAATAATGCAATTCATCACTTGTAAACCCACCGCTTGATTTCCTCGCGACACCTGTTGACTTGTGCAGAACGAATTCATGTTTGCTTTTAGCACAGCTAATATTTACTTGAATTATCACTCTTTTTATTAATACAACCAGTAGTGCACTACTTAAACGCTTATTACTTAAAGGTGCTTTGGTTTTGTCTGAGGTAACTGTAAGTCCTGGTGATATCCTCAAACTATTTCTTGTGCTACAGAACAGCACTATATGTTATTGCTAAAAAAGTATTAACTAAAAAATACCAAAAGTCCCATTCAGCATAATGAGAAATAATTGAAATCAGCTTTTCCCCAAACAAATACATTATTAAAATTTAGATTTTTATAGTGGTCTTATAGTGGTCTTTTATAGTGGTTTTATAGTGACCACAAAAAGTAAGTTTCCTGTTTAAAATGGTTCAGTATTGTACACTATACAATATGCTGCTGTAATTAATCAGACCTCCCAACTGTTGCCAATTTTTAAATCCTAACCTCATTTCAAAAGAAACAAAAGGAAAATGTGGGAAAAAATACATATAAAAAATTTGTCAAGCTTGTCCGACTTTACAACGGTTCTTATGGAAGGACATATTTGTGGGTGGTCAATTGTAAATTACAAAAACTGAGATGATTCATCACGAAAGGGGCCTTCAGTTCTACCTTGAACTGCCACACTAAAAAAACCCATTAGATTAGGAACATTAGATTTTTTTAACTGACTTATTCTACATTTTTGATGATCTAGCATTTAATCTGAGCTGGTAGCAAGGACACAAGGTGACTATCTACTGACAGGCCGCCAGGTCTTCAAGGAGAGCTGGAGTGATCTGTGCTCTATTTGTACTAACCTCTTCCTGAGTCTCTCCACTCAGAAATAAAACAGTAATGTGACATTATTCTGTTCCCAGGTGCTCCCCCTGCTCCGCAACTGGGAAAGCGTCCAGAGCTGCAGGCTATTCTCCTCCAGGGATCCTAAAGCGAGTGGGGGAGTGGAACAGATAGAGTGGTAATAAACTAGCCTACTTCTTTCCTCTCCAGCGTATGACTCCGGAGGTTTGGATTGAAGTAGAGATCAGTTCAGCTGCTCTCTTCACTCTCAGCTTTGCAACAAGATCAGGCGATACACCTCAAAAAAACTGAGATGATGTGTGCTCAACAGCTAAAAATAGAGGGCTTAGTAGAAACTAATGTCAAGCTCTCAGGTGTGCCCACGCTCACTGTGCATTGACAAATATGGTGTTCTGAATTTACTTGATCTCCACTTGATTTGCACATGAATAAAATGCATCAACACTATTATAAGTGAATTTAAGTAAATTGAACAAAACTGTCAATGCAAAAAAATGTTTTATTCATAAAGACATGAACTATACATTTAAATGCATTGTTGAATATAAGTACAAGTAAATGGGCCGCACATATCCCCCTTCAGAACAGTGCCCTTACACTGTAAAGCTAAACCATTTGTTTTCAGGTAGGATAATAAATTTATAAACCTACATTCTAGTAACAGGAAATGAACTGGATCAGAACACTCAAGCTATTATGGCACAGAAAAATAAGAAAAAAGAGACATCTCATTGTAATTTTTGCATCAGTTTAATATAGCTCTGTTGAGCTACAAAACTCACTTCTTCTTCTCCAGGAAGATGACTAAAATGTTGCCTTATTCAAGCTAACAATCACTAAAACTAACATGAAAATGGCAACTAGTCAGTGAAAATCCAGTGAACAAGTTTATGTTCCTTATAATGAAAAGGTAACTAAATAATATTTGTGGAAATATTATAAATGGGGTAATTTCCATATTGTGTAAGGTCCTTCTTACCTTGACCTATGATTATGTAAGGAGAGAGAAAATTGCAGATGAGGGGTGGCATATTTCCCTGGGGACCTAACACATTGTACCTTCTTCCATCACATGGTCATTGAATTTTCTCAAAGGATTTGATGGTGTGATATGTTACTAAAGGGTAAAGTTGAAGTAGTATAGCATCATACTATTATTAATAGGCTTACAATGCCAGAAGTCCTTGGTAAAGTCATTCTTTACAAAGAAGGTGTAAAAAAAATCCACTGTAAAACTGAGTAATAGACTATGCCCTAGAAGTAATTTGGTTGGGAAAACATCCCCCAAAAAATCTCAGGGTTATTGTTTGTTTTCATTTGCTTTGGCATTAAGGTGCTTTGAATATGAAGAAAACATTAATCAATAGTTGAATCAACCTGCTGACTCTGACTCAATTTTTGATTGAATCTTCTTAAAAGACAAATATAACTTCCTAAATGACATGAATCACTGACCTGCTCGGATTTTGTATGGACTCAACATTACAGTCAGCGTTATGCGCTTTGAAATCTTCATCACAGAAGTTGGTGTAATGCCCAGAACAACATGAAAACATTCGGGTTAAATTAGTTTCCATTAGCCTTGGCATTTAGGTGATTTGAATATATGAAGATACTTGTCATTAGTTTGGAAGCTCAAGATCCATCTACCAGCTTGAGTTAATTATTTGTTGATGGAATGCTCCTTAAAGGCAAACATAACTTCCATAACTGCATGGATTTCTAGCCTTCTCAAATTTTGTAAAGACTCAACATTATAATGAGTGACAAGCTTTCTGAAACCTTGGAATCATTATGAAAGTTCCCGCAATCTGACGCAGTCCCCAATGGATTGTGGTGGCAGCTGCTATGAGGAGCTTCCTTGGATGCTTGAAAGCAAAAATGACAGGCTCTGGTGTAATGAGAGGGGTGACAGAAATGCTTGGATGCAGATCTCAGCTGTTGAAGGCGTCTCAGCCTTGGTGATCCTGTCTCCAAACTAAGGGGGTGGGGGGGTGGCGGTGGAGTCAGGCACTACTCATCTGCATATTGATTGGGAACTTCATCAGGCATCACTAATGAGAGAATGGCTATGTCTTTCCAAGATGATAACAGTGATTATGATGAAGCCTGTAGTCTTGGTTAATATTCAACCTTTTGCATCAGCGTTTTGCTGAGCCTTTCAATTAACATTTCACACACACACTCCCTGCCAATAGACATTCTGGTTGTTTATCAGAAGAAACCCTCAAGATATGGCTGATTGTACTGTAATTGCATTGATATGTCGGAAGTGTCTATAAACATTTTAAATGCCTTTGCCAATCAGTTTGTAAATCGTGTTCTACATCTTGCCATACTTAAGATTTCTGCAGGTGCATATAAATGCATTCATGTTGGGTTTTGTAACTGATGTGGAGGATACTCAAAAGCGCATGACTGTAGACAGACTAAGATTGAGTTTAAGAAAATTACATTATAAAGTAATTAAGATCATCGTTGCACAAACTAGTTTATAAATGTTTATATGAGAAGATATTCATAAAAGAACAGCATTTGAAATGTTTTCAATGAAAATTAACCTCATGTTTTAAAACACTCTAGACTCCACAGCAATCTCTGCTGGCTGCTCTGCATATCATTGTAAAAGCATCAGATAATATCTTTGCCTAGTTTATAGACAGTAAATATGAAAAAAAAAAAACAAGTGGCAAAAGCCCTTGATAAACCTTTTTTTATATACAAAGAAGGTGAAAAGAATCTGCGAACAGTCATCAAGTTCACTTTGCAGACTTGTCCATGACGTAATTTCCTCAGGGAAGCAACCCCAAAAATATCTCAGGGTTACTGGTAACCTCCATTAGCTTTGGCATTTAGGTGGTTTGAATATGAAGAAAACATTCAGTGCTCCAATGTTATGTTATACAGAAGCAGATGAGTCTGACTGAATTTTTAAAAGAATGATGAGTGTATGTTTAATGTTTCAATGTTTTATACTACAATTGTGTAATGACCATATGTAATATATATGTAATACATACATTATATGGACAAAAGTATTGTGATGCCCGACCATGGTCTTGGCATGCTGAAGTATTAAGATTGCCCTTTACTGGAAGTAAGGAGCCTAGCCAAAACCCTGAAAAACAGGTGTGAAACAGGTGTGTCCCAATACTTTTGTCCATATAGTGTATGTCACATATATATTTATGCATTTACATTACTATACATCTAGCATCAAATGCATAATGAACACCTTGGCTGTAGTCAGCCCCTTGGTACTGGGCTGTTTTGACTCCTAACCCTTGGTTCTATGTTGACTATAAATGAATGGAACTCACCTTTTAAATAAAATCAAGTTATAATTGCTACTTTGTGGTTTTATGGTAAAATGTTTTGTGAAAATTGTGATAAGCCTCTAATTTTTTAAATTGGCAGGATGCTACAATAATGTTTTAGAATAATTGGGGTCTAAAAAGATAACAGACACTCAAAGCAATGACAATGTAGTCTGAAGCTAATGTCTGTTAAAAGTCTGAACTATGCACAGCATGGCATTAGGACATTGACCCAAGTATAAAAGGCTGTTTGATAGATGTTCTTAGAGTTAACTACAATTTTGCCTCGTTAACCTTTTGCTAGTAATTACTGTTAATAGGCCATTGCTAAAGGTCAAAGCCTACTATAAATGTAGATAGAACAGGTACAAACAGTCATTTCTGAATTTAAGGGAAATGAAAAGTGCTTGTTTCAGTAAAAAAAAAAAAAAGCGAAATCTGTAAATGGTTTAAAAAGTTAAGGTCACTTTTTAAGACGAATTGCAAGAACTTTTCAAGCATCTGCTGTGGCCAAGACCATGAAAGTGCTAACCAAGCTTGTCTAACTGTAAGAACTGGTGAAGGGAAACCACTGTTAAAGAGCATGGGTATAACAGCAAAGCCTAAATGAGGCAAAGGCTAAACGCTTCACTGGTCATCATTTCAAGTGAAGTTAACCCATAAATAACATAACAAGAATACATAGAAAATCAAGAATACATAGAAGAATCCACAGAAGAATACATAGAAAATCAATAGCAGAAGATTAAACATTCACTGGAACTGCAGATTTTTAAAAGAAGACTGAGGAGAACAGTGTAGTTTAGCAGCTTTTTAAAGCTACAGTTGGTGCAGATCTAATATTGATGGGTAGTTTATTGACTAAACACCACCTCTCCATGTTTAGTTTCAGCCCCTTTCACCACTAGCTGACCAGCTCCCACATATCAAAGAGACCTACGAGGATTATGTACTTCAAACATATCAGAGTTGTATTTAGGGCTCAAACCATTGAGAGACTTGTACATGATGAGTAATGCTGTGAAATCAATTCTGTACTGAACTGGGAGCCAGTGCAAGGACCTGAGGATTGGAGTGATGATATCTCTTTTCTTGGTTTTGGTTCGAACTCTGGCAGCAGAATAATGGCCTGCAACTGATCTTACAGCGGTGCCACAAATATCTAGTGAAAGGAGAAAGGAAAGACAACTCATCACAATGACAAGACCTGTTCAGTCTCCAGACTCAATCCCATAAAACATGCATAGGATAAACAAAACAGCCAAAAGAGTATAGAATACAACCACTCTTGATATTCAGAGTTTTTATGAATATTGATTGAGAATTCTTTTGTTTTGAGTTTTGTAAAGTGCTCTCTTTCAGCTACAGATGGAAGCATACACAATATGAATAGCTGTCAAGTCTGAAAAGTTTTCTAAAACTTTTTGCCCAAACTGTACCTGAAATTGAATAGAAATGGGTCAAGTGGGCACATGTCTTCTATTTAGTTTGAGAACAACCAGACTTGCGGATCTCAGACTTAAAAGAGATGAACATTTTCAGACACCGTTATAACAAGAAAAAACACTATCTCGTTTCTCTCTCTACCTTGTTTGGCCCTTAAAGGAATTCGACCAGGGAAAATTGCTGGGGATCTGTCAGAAAAAGCAGTTAGCCCTAAGCTTTCTGAAAGAACCCCAGAGAATGTAGAGTTTGTTCACAGCCTTTTATAGTGCAATTAGGTGCAGAGCGGAGTTTCTTCCAGGGCCCTAGTCTTCTCCTCCCAATGTGGTCGAGTTGATTGTGGTCGGAACAAAAACAATTTAGCAGCACTGCAGCGGGCAGGTCCCTCTAGGGCCGTCCGTCAATGCGTGCAGCCGCCATGGCTAAATCAGCTGCACAATAACACCCTCCATGGCCTTCAGAAAGATGTGTCAGAGACAGCCACCATAATGCCTCTTAATCGAGCTAAGATGATCCTCTGCATCATAGTAGGCCTCCCAGCTTGCTCTGCCCGTGCCACAGTGGGTGATATATGAAGTGATGGGCTGTATTCTGCTGGGAAAAAGAGCAAGGCTATAACTTTGCTTACTAGAAATGCATTCAGTACATGCATAATGATTTCCAATAGCTTTTCTTCTATTCAATTTATGATGTTGTCTTCAGGGACTGCATCATTGCAAACATTACTGGGTAATTAACTAATTGGGCCAATTCGTCTGGGAAAAATAGACTCAGACTGAATTCAGCAAAAGCTGCGCTCATACTGGCATTCTCTGCCAACCTCTAGACCAGGAGTCTGATCCTAGAGGGTCAGAGACCTGAACGGTTCACTAATAAGATGATGACTCAAAGAAGGTGTTTGAACTGTTTGAGTCATCAAACTGTACTAAACCTTTAGCTGTCTAATTCCAGAACTGGTGTTGGGCCTGATTTCAGGAGTTTGACCTGTTAAAACTGATTTGCTTACTATCGAACACCTCAATAGTGGTATGATTAGGATCTTATGGGTTCAAGTGCAAAACTGTGTTTTACCAGCTTTGTTATATCTCAACAAAGCTGGTGCTCTAAGGGAGACTAATGGTTAAATGTTAAAAGGTCTCAGCAAGCAGCACACTATACTGAGAACAAAATAAATAATGTTCTGTGGACTGAAGAGTTGAAATTGAAACATAACAGACTGATCTTAGGTTACTGGAAGCTTTTGTTTGCAGTTTAAGTAGTGGTTGTGGTTGTGATGAAAACATTTTTTTCTTCAATAAATCAATATTTAAAAAAAATGTTCTGCATTCCTTTGTGTTTGATTGGGTTATATCACATTTTGTATGAGGATCTAAAACCATCCAGTGGGACACAATAAACAAAAAACAAAATAGTTTTTCATTGACTAGGAAATGTCATACTACAAGGATCCAAATGTATTAAATCAAGCACCACTCTACCAAAGATAAAATGATCTTGAAGCTACAACACTTTTGGTAGACTGGAGCGTGACTGAATAATGTGAAGGTTTTGTCAGTTTGTGAATAATGAGAGAAGCCAAGATAGCCTGTTATTCCCAAATGCTAGATGTATTCTAGACATGCAATGATAATTTCTTAAAGCAACAAACTGGCAGTATGTTTTGCATAGCTTGTACAAACAGTATAAGCCAGCAGGCCACAGTCTCTTATTTCCTGGGGAGGTTCAACAAGTAGTGGGGTTTAATCATGCAGACCTCCATGCTCCAATGCAGTGAAAATTTCCATTCAACACAAGGTGCTTTGTTTATAGCATAGTGATTTGGTCTTTCAATGGCAGCCAACGTCAGAGCTACTGTACCAGCCATTCATTTTTACAGTACGACCCCAAGACAGTTTATACTACACGCTACTTTTGAAGTGTGATTTCCTGTTCAGAAGAAAAGAGAACACAGTGTCAGACTATCAAGATTAATACATATGTTCACACAGCCAAATATTTGTGTATGTGTGTGTGTGTGTGTGTGTGTGTGTGTGTGTGTATAATTAATTTGTTATTATAGTGAGTAAGCTACTTCACATGATTAAGGCTATATTAACTGTCACATTTTGTCCGTCTCGAAGGACATTTCACAGATGCAATATCAAACAAGAGAGTAGCTTAAAATCTCCTCCAGTTTGGCTCTCCTGTCAAGGGAGAGGCGAGGCAGTTCTTTAAAAAACACGGCCAACAGCCAGTGAGTCATTGGATATATTTTAGATACATCATAAACTTATGACTCATATCGGACTTTAATGATCTAAATTTGCATTTCATTTGGTTGCTGCTGGATCACGTTTCTGGCTCGATTGCCTGCCTTTCTGTTCTCTTTGTTCCATGATGAAAACGATTTTGCACAAATACCTGGCATGCCAGCACTGCCTTCTGATTCCTCAGAACCTTTGTTAGCTCTCCTTATGAAGCAAGCTAGCAGTTTTAAGCTCTGGGAAATGAGGGGAAAAAGGCAGTGAGTGAGTGAGTGAGTGAGTGAGAGGAAGAAAGACAGAGGACATGTGAGTAAGGAGTGAGAAAGTATTTTTGTAATTCTTTGAGAAAGTGAGACATTTGCCTCATCAGTAATGCATGGGAAATGGCCGAGGGGGTAGAGCAAAAATCAGGGCTTGCTGAGAAAGAGTGAGGGAGAGAAAATGGGTGAGGGAGGACCTCTAACTGCTCTTGATGTTATTAATAGATGGCTATTAATTAACCACAGAGGTATTAAATATAGCACAGACACTCTGAACAGACAACAGGCGTTGGGTGGGGCAGGGCAAAACAGAGCAAGTGCTGGCTGGGAGTGTTGTTAGCGGGTCCTGGAACATCTGCTGCTGCGGCCGCACCTGCACGTGGTCGGCAGACTGCGTCCCCTACACATCCATCTCGCGCAACCCAGAGGCCTGGCCTCCTCACCTCGGCCCAAAAGGACCCGACCACCCAGGCAAGTCCCACCTGGCTGGGTTTGAAAGGAAAGTTAGGGAGAAGAGGAGTAGATGAAGGTCAAAAGCAGAGGGGAAATGGGTAAAGGCAAAGGTGCATGTGGGGAACAGTTAGGTCATATTTGGTCACTACTTTGACATATTAAGGGCAATGGAAACAGCTACACTCTTAAAAATCAAGCTGCCAAAAACTGCTCCTTAGCACTTATTGATGGCTGAAAAGCTACTGATCTAATGTCAGTACTGATGCTGAGTTAATGCTGAGGCAGTGTACATTCTATGATTTTTCAGTTTTGATTCGAAGCTTAGAATTTACCAAATATTACACACTTTACCTACATTTCAGGGACTTAGCAGACGCTCTAATAGCAGATGCTCTAATTCCGAGCAATGTACAAGTGACAAGTGGAATATTTGAAGGCTTACCAAAGGACTTTCACTCCTATTTGGCAGTGCTGCCTGTACAGGGATCGAAGCTCCAATTTCCTGTACAAAGGACATCCTTTATATTTTATTCGCATGGCTGTGAGACCTTGTGTTGTCAATCATAAGTTCTTGGCAGAAGTTGGTAGATTTTGGCCTCAGGTAAGTCTTCAAACACTGCACTGTGCTTCAGACACTTGTCTACCATTGTGAAATACTGACTGACTGAGCTATTCAGTAAATGAGGATCCTAGTTCAATATGGTTGACTTTCCAGTTTTTAAGTAATAGTGTATACAACAAGCAAGAGTAAAGCAAATTCAGCATCAGAAATCACACCAATTTAGTGCTTTTGCTCAACAACATATCAATATTGTTTCAATCACAGTCTTTTTCTTCTGGGCTAGGACTTGTCACTGGCTATTTCAGGCTAAATTAAGGTTGTTTCCCATTTTACAAATTTTAAGATATGTTTAATGATGGGACTGTGCATTGTGCATTTAGGCATGCAACCAAGCAGACTGAAAAGTGTGACCAAATCGAGCACATCATTTGGGAGCTAATTTTCACTCCATTTTCCACATTAAGGACAGGAATCATGCTGATGGTGGCTGAAATGCCCAGCATGCTTAAATTTTATGTGCCCATCTGATTTGCATATTGTAGTAGCTCATAATATTAGGATAAAGTATAAAGGTAAAGCCATAAAGAGTTTTAGATAAGTAGCCTACAGGAACTCAAACAGGACATTGTATGCAGAGCTGTTCCAATGCACAGCTCAGCATTTACAGTTTTTGCCTTGCTCAAAGAGAAAAGTCAGGCAATTGGGATGCAAAAGGTTATTATTTTATTGAAGATGCTAGAAAATCCCAGTCGCAGCCTGTACCAGTCAAGCAATAGTTAACAATTATAAACTTTTCATAGCAATGAGGATCTGCATTTATGTCAAATTAAACAAGGTTTAAAGTTAAGCTTTCAATATGCCAATGCCATTACTATATTTACTGATACTTATTCATTCATTAAATCCCAAGCACAGCTGGCTGGGCCTTATTTATTTTTTAATCTAATAATAATAATAGTTTAATATTTTAAAATTCTTAAATTTATTGGTACACTATTTAAATACTGTAGTGCAAAAAGTCAAGTTGATGTGAACTTTCCTCTTGACACAATATGTTATAAAAGCTGCAAAACCCAGCATCTTAACAGGGCTCTCTTGGAAATGGACAAAAACATCTGGAGGATGCAACATCTGGCACCATGACTAAGTGATATGTTTCCATCTATGCTCACTGACAGGCTTTGGTTCAAAACACAATATGTGCTGACGCACTCTCACCCGGCAGTCAGAATCCCTGATGCTAAGTCAATGAAGATCATACATCAACCACAAGCCCGAATCCTTTTCTTTGACTGCGCTTGCCATCACTGATATAAATCTGTTAGCACATTGAGAGGGCACAGTAATGAGATTTACCACAGAGAAGGAATTACGGGTATACACACACACACACAAATATAAATATATACATATGTATATACGTTTTTTTTTCCCCTGAGGTCCACTTTTGGCATCCATGTGGTTTATTCAACAAGACAGACATGATAACAGGCATTTTCACATTATTATTTTCCTGCCTATATTTATCTTATAGTATTAACCTGCTTATGTTTTAACTTTAAAACCCCTGTCAGTTTAGTTTAAAATGTTTGAAAAATTGGTCTAATGGTAAAGTTATGTCACAGAATAAGCTCTTACTAATGTTACATTCAAGAAATATATATATACAAAAAAATACAATTCAGTTCTAGTTAAATGCCAAAAGCTGCTGGCTGCTCAGAACTGTGCGGGTGTGTCAGATCACACAATGACCTAAAGATGACAAGAGACAGATGTGCTGCTGTGTTAGGTCAGATAAGGAGACAGATTTCTGCTTGCCTAGACAGCCATGATGATAGAGGTGAGTTCAAGACATAAATCTTTTAGATCTGTGTTTTTATTTGTATGTTTTTCATAGTGAATTTAGTTGCTTTACTGAAAGGTGAGTAAAACTTTACATTTCAGTTTCAGTTCAGTTTCATTGTGAGTGAAATGACCTATTTAAGGATTCAGGATGAGTCAACGAGTTGTTTCACTGGTTTTTACTAAATTTAATTTATGGTTGTTCAGCTATACCTATTAACTAGCCTGCTGTTTCTTGAATGCAAATCTGGGGCATAATTCAGTTCAATTCTGTTTTATTTATATGGCACTTTTTATAACCAATGTTGTCACAAAGCAGCTTTACAGAGGTCTGAGCCTCTAGTGTGCAAGTCAAACGCAACAGAGGCGAGGAAAGACTCCCTAAGCTGGAGGAAGAAACCTCGGGAGGAACCAAGACTCGAAAGGGGAACCCACTTACTCTGGTCGACCTGGAGAATGAGAGAGAGAGTCTCAACTAACTTGTTGTTAGCTTGTTGTTGGCTTAATAATAAACAGTAATTGCTTGCATTCCATCAGCACCTCACTTGATTTAATTTGAGTCAAACCAGGATTCTGGGAGCACATAGATATGGTAGCCGGGAAGTTAGGAAGTAGCCACTGTGAGCATAAGGTTGTGGGTTTGAATCCCAGGACTGCTAGTGGCATCCTTGAGACAAATACTGTAACTGCCCATTTGGGTGAATGGGTTAAATGCTGAGAAAGATCTTCACACAGCTCTTTAAGTCATGGATAGATAGAGCTGAAGTGCTGTAAACTGAATAGGCATGTATCTAAACACATAAATACAAATGTAAATGCATAGCTTTTGTGACATTGCAACAAGTGAATGTAAAACAGACTGTTTTTGCAGCTAAATTTGCAGATATGGACCATACAGACTGGGGAGTATATGATATGCTTTGACATTTTAATAGTGTTTATGTACCATACATGCCTCATTTTTTTCAAATACAAGATTACAAGGAACATTGAACTATGCTTGTATCTGCTTATGGGTGCCAGGCTGCAGGGCCAAAATGACAATGGCCACGTCACTGTCACGGTGAATAGCTGGATCTTGTATCACATGTGTATTTGACTTGATTTTGGCTCTTCATTAAAAGTAAGCTTTAATTTCTGGGTGAAAAATGAGTGCGTGCTGTTACTGCTCATTACTGCCCTGGTGTGAAGGCTCATTTGAGATCTCCTCAAACTCTCCTCAACATAAACTAGGCTATCTGTCAAACCTCCAACTCGAAATGGTCTTTAATGGTTACACTTCACCCCTCAGAAACCATTCTGTTCTGTTTCTGCTTCCAAGGGCTCAAATGTTAATTTAAGTCTTGTTGAATAGAAAACAGAGAACAAGAAATAAGCTGATAGGACTTTTCAGAAGTTGTAACAATACTGCACGTTTCTGTGGCCCTCTAGGATCAGAGGTAATACCCCTTACTAATTAACGGGTAGTTTTTTAAAAATTTCTTTTTCATTTAATATAACCTAAACATCCTTTTGAACTCTAGGTGTGTTATTCAGTTATTAATCTTGAAACTGAATATGCAGCTGTGTTTACTTCAGTACATACAATGAAACTAGTATGTTATGTTAGATACGCTTTATGGACAAAAGGTATTGGGACACCTAACCATTACACCAACAGGAAATTGCACTGACACTGGATTCAGATACATAGACTTTAATATGGAGATGCTTCCCCCTTTGCATAACAGCTTTCACTCTTATTGGAAGGTTTTCCACAAGAGTTTGGAGTTGCTGTAGGAATTTGTGCCCATTCATTCTGTAGAGCATTTATGAGGTCAAGAACTGATATACAACATGTTTAATATGGAATGGCAGAAACATCACCAGAGAAAACACAGTAGTTCCTATGGGTAATCCTAGGCTTGGTAGGGCCTTACGCATTTGAGGGTTTAGCAAAAAAAAACAAAAAAACATTTTCAACCATATCTGTAGCAGATCAGTCAAGACATGTTTTCAGACCAAACTTTGCACTTTTGGTTAAGAACTGAAGCTGAGAAGCTAACTTGCCAAATCATAAGTACCTTCCCAAAACTTCTCTCCACCCACTCAAACTGCATTGAGTTCTACATTAAGGGCAGTTCAGACTTGTCTATGAAGCTTTGGGCACAGTATGACTCACTATACACTATAAACTGAACAAAATTTCCCTGCTGTGGACAGACACTTTAGACAGCACCAGGGCTGGAGAGGGTTGATCAGATTAAGATCAGTAATATCCTCTGGAATCAATAAAGTTTTCTGATTCTGATTCTGTGATGTATATGTATTTATAATGAAAAATTATTAAACTGAAAGACCCTGTTGTCTAAAAAGGCTGCCTGCAGCATACGCCTACACATTAAAGTTTTCTTACAGTTATAACCTCATAGTAAATCACGCTGTCTCTTAAATCACACTGACAACTCTGTGCCATCTTTATAAAAGGGCTGAATCTAGTTTGAAAAGGTTGAGAGTAGTTTTGGGTATGTCTTTACTGAAACTTTTAGTGTTTGTTAGTAACCTTAGCATTTCCAAAGGTAAACTAAAGAAGCCAAATTTGTCTTGGCTGATTGACTGGGGTAGGTGCATAATTGTGTCATTTTTTACATTTACTAACCTAATAGTCACAGTTTGCCACAGTCAGAGGATTCCTAAAGAGAGCTAAAGGCCAGGGAAACTGTAATTAATGTCTGACTTTTTTCATAGTTTGGAAATAAAAAGGTTATACTTTTCACTGGTGATAAAAACAAGTGATAGCCTAAACATTCTCCCAGTTGTTAGAAGTAAAAACCATGAATGTAATATTTCAGCATTAGACATTGCTGATCATGACATGCATGGCAGCCACATGCTGACATGCTCAGTGCTTATGGACTGAGCTGAAGGCCTTTCACTAATAGTCATAGTTTACCACTGCTAAAGAATTGGTGTACAGTTACGGACCAGATGAAATGGAAATAAACCTTTTAAGAGCTTTTTCACACCTGAAAGTCTGAACCATGGTCTATTTTTTTGTTACATTTGATACATTTGGTCTTTTTACATGTGATATTTTAGTTCAGAACTTAAAAGTCTGAAGATCTGGAACAAACAAGGTTGTGAAATCAAACTAAATTTTTAAGGACTTTACCATTTACAAAAAAGATCATGAGAGATAATAGGGATAATAATGAGAACAGAGGGACAGCTCAAAAACAATGTTTGCAAAACGATAATAATGAAATTCATGAAACTGAAAAGTAATCCATTTACTATACTAGAAACACGTCTTGTAGAAGGAGATTTTTAATTCCCTCTTAATTCTACTTGATGTATATTTGACCATGTGTGTAGGAAGATGGGGGTAAAGAAAGCCTTGAACCATGCAGGCCCCAAGCAGGAAATTCCAGGCAATTAGAAGTACTCTGCCTTGGGGGGGGTTGCCAACAAAGAGTCTTTTTTCAGAAACTTCCAGAGTAAGCATGTGATTGATTATTGGAAAGGGGAGGGCACTCCCCTCCCCTGCAAGCAAGATCCTAGAGAAATCCAGGAGTGGGGAGGGGGCATGAAATGTGGTCAACAAAAAGATTGTACTGTTTTCGCTCGGCCCCTTTTCTGCAGAGAGCGGCCAGTGGAGATTGACTCTGTTCAATAAACGCCAAATTTTCTGAACTCAGAAGCTGATTCTACCTTTCTTCGAACTCCAAAAAATATCTCCAACAGTCTTTGTCCTCACTGATAAACTTCTGAGCCAAAACAGTTACCCCATTATAGCACTATATGACAGAAGAAAATTAGAGCTTTTCTCTCCACACACGCACAAAGACACACACATATACACACACACACACACACACACAAACAGAGAGAGAGAGAGAGAGAGAGAGAGAGAGAGAGAACTGGGAGAATGTGCCTGTTGAGAACATTAAAGAGGGACAGCAACTATAGAAATATGGAGTAGACTACATAATTTATCAGCACAGTGCTGCAAGTGAGGGGACACTACAGAGACAGCGACACCAGCCAGGCTAGCAGGGGGTGTAAAGTAGGTGATTTTTTTGTGTGTATGTGTGAGTGAGCAAGAGAGAGAGTGAAAGAGATGGAAGTAGGTTAGACGGAGAAAAAGAATGGCAAGTACAGCTAGAGTACAAGAAAATGAGTGTAGAAAAGAGGATGAGCTGGAGGAGGGAAAAAAGAAATAGATTGGGGAACAGAAAGTCACAGCAAGAGGGAAGGAGAAGCAGGGAGAGTAGGGGAAGAGAGAAGGATAGTGGAGAGAGACAAAAGGAAGAAAATAAGAAAGAAAGAGGCAGAGAAAGAGGAGAGCAAGAGAAAAGAGAGAGCAAGCAAGAAAGACAGAGGCAGGGAGAGAGAGGGAGAGAGACAGTAGACCAGTGTGGCTGCTATGGTGAGATAGAGAGTGTGGTCAGCTCAGTCTCTCTCTAATTGCCTCTCACCTGCCGCTCTCTGTATAGGTCTGGCATGAAGCACCTCATTATCCACCTGCACCTTTGGCAGCTCTTATTACAGCTCCTTCACCTGCCTTCTGTTTGGCCCTGCGTGAATGCTGTGTGATGCGGCCATAAAACCGCTTCTCCCCCACTCCCCACTCCCCCCCCGCCGTGTCCAGCGCACAGGTGACAGACGCGTCAGCCTCTTCTTCGTGTTTTCATCCTCTATTGAGGATGATTCATTTGACACAACCATGTTTCAACATGTGTGAACCCCACTGGGGGTGGAATGAGAGCATGGGCTTAAGTAGAATAGGCTAATCCACCAATCAGACACTGAAGCCACAGACACAATATTTGGGACGGCCTCTCATGGCTCAACCTCAAAACAGTGAATGATGTTGGTTCCGGTCCTAGTCGGAGCACCAAGAATATTTATTCAATACCAGACCCCTGCATTTCAAGCCAGATTTCTGCCTATTGTCAAGAGAGTCTGATGGATTTCATCACTTGTCCAAGAGCAACATTTCAAAGAACCGCCTACTTTGACAGGAAAGGGCTGTTTGATTGACACGTAAAGCAGCCAGCCACAAGGTATTGTTTTGTGTGCCATGTGAGGGCAAGCAATTGTTGTGGCCTTCTTAGTTACAATAAATATACGAAAAAACATCCACTTCTGAGGGTGAAGCAACCAATGTTGATAACCAGAGCCAGAAATGGATGACGTGGAGCACAACAAGCAACATTAACATTGTTAGACTGGAATATAAATGCATTGCTCATAATGAATAGATAATATGTTCCAAACAGATACAAATACAGAAATGAATATGAAAGGCCTTTTTTATTGCATCTTACAAAAAAGGTGACAAAATGTTCCACTTGAATCTGTTCAAATACATAAAAAATCAGTGTGACATCTTATTCAGCATTAGGCTGAATCAAGAGCTCTCCTATTGTCAGCTAGAGATTCAAATTCCTCTTTCCTTTTTATGACCATTTCAGAAAAGCACCGGAAAAACGCAAAGAAGCCACATAACAGCCACATCAATATTCTTTCTTTGTAATACAAGATTTTTTTTCCTGAATAAAAGACGTAAAGTGTTCAACACATTTTTGTATTGGATTTCTGAATAATTCCATATTGATTTGACGTAAATTACAGTGTAGATAAGTGTAGTTAAGATGTACTCTCAAATCGCTGAAAAAGCTATATTAAATTAAATAAATTGATAAAAGGAAAACAGTTATCAAATGTCTAGAGAGCCCTAGTTAATTTCATTAATTAGTGACATTCATGACAATATTGTGGAGAAAGAAAAGGCAGCACAAGGCACAAGGAGCAAAACCAAAATGTACGGTGGCGTTTTAACAAGGAAACAAACAATAAACCCTCAAAGGAAATCACAGCTAAGGAATGAGCATGACAGTGTGAAAAGCACATCAATGAGTCAAGTCAAACTTCAGCGCAATCAGGAAACGTGCCATCCACTTCAAACTATCAACGTCTCATCACAATGGCTTTTTTGTCACCACAAAAAAAAAGTTCAAAAAAATCCCAAAATAAGCCTGAAATTTAACACAATGCAAAATGATGACAATCTGAGATTTCTTAACAGACATCTTTGCAAGATTTTGGAGAACTGAGCACACCCCCCCTCCCGCATATGGAACGTGACTGTGAAGAACGCATAAGCATGCAGGGTGAAGAATATTCTGTCACAAACAGTGGAGCACCAGTTCCTGATAATGGCTGTACTTGTGATTGGGACAACTCATCGCAAACATCCCGGCAAGTTTTATGCCTGCCAGAAATGGCATCTCGATTGCTGTTAAGAGCCCGTCTTTTCGGCTGGCGAATGATTCCATTCTCTGTAACCTTTTGTGGAATGCAAGTGAGATCGATGAAATTGCAATGGTGTTGTGACTACCATAGTGCTCTCACCACATTGATTGGAGAGTGTCTATGTTTGCAATCAATAGCTTGTTGTCGCAAGTTGAAACCAAAGTAAGCCGGCACAGAGGCAGAAATACAGTGAAAGGCCAGTGCATCTCAACTGAGCAGGGCCATTTACAGAGTGATTACCGGCCTTGTGAAATCCTATCTGGAGAGGTACGGGATAACAAGGTGGAGAGAAATTGCAGCTGTGAACAACCCCCACCCACACCCCCCACACCCCACTCCGCAGCCGACACCATCCTTCACTGAAGCCCTTAACAGAGAAGTACTTGTGAAGTAGATGATTAGAAGAAGGTTGTAAGACACCTGATCTGCCTTGTGAAACTTTCTACATGCAGGCAGATTCACCTTATGGAGGTGTGGGGAACTGATCTTATCTTCACAAGGTCTGCACACATGCAATTGTCAGCGTTTACAGAGAGATCTTATTTGAGCTCACCTCGCTGTGACCTTCTCTTCTCTCACATCAGATTGTTGACCTGGGTCAGGATACCAATGTGAAGGCGATTGAACTTGTGGCACAATGAAATGAAAGTTGTACTACCGGCTTTAAAAAAAACCCCAACATTCCCTTTCAGCAATGGGTAGTGGGATTCTCATGTTTGCCTCACAGAATAAGCATTCACTTCAGCCAAAAGTTCATAGATGATATATTCACTTGTATGCCTGCAATCTGACATATTCATCTGCTTTTAGAAAACTCAGGTTAGCAGACTGCACGAAAATTCCTCCAGAGAACACAACACTATTCCTTGAATCTTGTTTTCAGATGGCAGATTTCCGTCACATAGAAAGACTCTGTTTTGAAGCTATGATGATGTCAAAGTAGAGGCAAGCAGATAAATCTTTTCAGCACTATCAAATGGAATTTGCTGTTCAAGAGCTACAATGCCTCGGGCAGACCCCCATAAAATTGAGCTTTTTTGACCACAGTATCAAAAAAGGTATCAAACTTCCCTGCTGGTGTGAACTAAGAGAATTCAAGAGATGTCCGTACAGTGCGTTCCACCTAGAAACCATTAAGACTGTCTGAATTAGCAGATTTATAATGAGTTCTCAAATGACCTGAAGAATTAGACTGTTGTTTTTCTCAGGAAGGTCATTCAAATCCTTCCAGCAAAACTTTATCATAATTAGGCATCAGCTGCAAGGTCTCAAGTGAACCTTGTCTACTCTGAGATAGGTGAGGCACAATGTATTACACATATTAGATTCTTTCTCTATTATTATGCATCCAACTATAGATGCCTGGCTTTGCAGTACTTTAATGACACCACCCTTTGGATCAATTCTGCTGGAGCCAAGAAAAAAAAAAAAACATGTGATCCATGAGACAGTTTAAGCAACAGTTCCAGTCATTGATCAAGTCAATTAAACTTTGATAAATCTGTCCCTGTGCAAACCCCACTAAAGGCACAACAGCTCACTTTTGTAAGCAAACACTTGGGCCCACCTGCTTTCGTCATCTCTTGTGACATTTGATTTCGTTGTGAACTTTATAAAATTCTTACTCTTCTATGCTATCTGAACAGGTTACAGTATGACCCAAAGTGCTCAGAGAGATCAACTTTGACAGTTTATTTTAACAACCCAAGGACACAGTTTGGCAGACACCACAAGCATTTTCACTTGTCCTGCATTGAGATCTATCATAAATATCCACAAACTTCTTACCAAGTGACGAACTTTTCAAAAAAGCTTAGAACAGAATAATTGAGGATGATTAAGTGGTGAAGTCTAAATTGATCAAAAAAGTATTTAATCATGAGTTAAAAAAATTACAAAAAAACAAGTCATAATTTAGTTTATATTTTACCATGTGAAGTGCAGCTCAACACATAGGAAACATACCCAGCACATGAAAACCCTAAAAACAAACATACACTGATATACCAGATTAAATTTGTTGATTTGTTGCTAAAAAGTGGCACAATGGCACAGCAGTTTAAGTGTAATGTTTGCATGTGTGTGTACAACTATCTGTCTGTCTGTCTGTCTGTCTATTTATTTAAGCCATGACGTTAAAACCACCTGCCTGATATTGTGCGGGTCCCACTTGTGTCACCGTGTCAAGGCTTACACTCCAGAAGACTCTGAGGGTGTGTTGCAGTGTATGGTAATTTTACATTAGCAGCAGATCCTTTAAGTGTTGTAAGTTGTGAGGCGAGGCCTGGATGGATCATTCCAGTTTGTCTGGCATATTCCACAGATGGTCAACCACATTGAGATTTGGGGAATTTGTAGGCCAAGTAAACAACAACTGTTTGTCTCCTTCCTTAGGCCTCAAGATTTCCAAGCAAAACATTACCCAGAGAATCACATCGCCTTCCCACAGTGAATCTTGGTGCCATCTGTTCTACAGGTAAACAATGTGTGCACACACCCAGCCATCGACATGATTAAAAAGAAAACAGACCACCTTCTTCTCCTGTGCCATGACCTAGTTCTGATACTCACTGCAGGTGCTTTTGGTGGTAAACCCCGGTTAGCATGGGTACTCTGACCAGTCTGCGACAACACAGCTCCATATGATGCTGTGATGCATTGTATGTTCAGACACCTTTCTATCATAGCCAACAATAACGTTTTGAGCTATTTGTGCTGCAGTAGTTCAGCAGTAGAGACCAGACATGCTCCCAATGCATATCAATGAGTCTGGACATCCATGATCCTGTCACCACTTATACGTCTTTATATCACTTTTAATAGATATTATCCGCTGAAAAGCAGAAACACCCCTGTCATTTTGGAGATGCTCTGACACAGTCTTCTAGCCATCAAAATTGATCACAAATTATCAGAGTTGCCCCTATCAACATCAAGAACTGATTGGTCACTTGCTGCCTTTTATATCCCACCCTTTTACAGGTGCCATTACAATGAGATAATCTGTTTTTCATTTAAGCTGGCATACATGAAAAGTTGATAGTATCTTAAAAGTAGCTGGGAAACTGTGAAAGAAGTGTTTAGCACCCATCAAATGCTCAGCATTTGTGGAATTTCTTCTGACATCCCATGTGGCTCTTTCTGCAGGTAACAGAGAAAATGAAAGTTATAATTATGGAAATAACACAGTGCTACCCTTCACTTATTATGCATTCCACTTATTAGTATCCATCAGCTAAAAAGAAAAATTCTACTAGCAAGATATGTTTTATTAATGTCACAGTATAATTGCATTCTGAGCTCACAAGTATGAATCAAGGTGATTAGAAAAGTGTTTCTAACCTTTGCAAATAAACCTATATCCTCAAATTCTGCAGCAAAAATAAACCAATACTCAGGAGTAGACATATAAATAATCCTCCTAACTTGTTCAACTGAAAAGCAGCCAAATAGCAATCCAATATAGGTGATACAATTCTCAGTCATGAACTGAAACTTCTGTCTATTCATGATTTTTTTCATGAGTTACAGTACTCCAGCAGGTCTTATATAAAATGGATCAGCAGCTATCATGATGTACATTAGTAGAGAATGGCTCCACTTTTGACAGCATACAAAAGATGGATGTGTGCAGTAAGTAGTCCTTCAGAAGCCCTATTGTTCTCGGTAGATTCAATTGCTCAGTACTCCTTTGGCGGTTACATTTTTTTTTTCACTCAGCTAAAGCAAGACCCCAAAAGGGGGAAAAACCCGACACACTAATAGGCTCCTGCTTAGTTTACAATCAGACAAAAAATTACTTTTTAAACAGCAACAGCTTATTGCAAAAAATGAAGTCACACCAATATCAAATATAAGGCAGCTACAAGGACAGCTCACCCACAAACAAGTTAAGCGATGCCATGATAATTTGTATAATTACATTCTACTTTGAGCTGTTTTTGGTTTCTCACTATCCTTGACAATTTCATACACAATTATTCTTCCCATGGGTGCTAAGTAGCTAACTTTATCTATGGCTGCTAGTTATAAGGGCAACAAAATCTAGTGTTAGATATGTTAATATTGGCTAATGTTAGAAGTAAGAATGCCATAATAATTTTACCATAGAAGCTCAAACATTAAACATTATTGTAGATAGTGCTAAAAGAATGCACAGTATTTCCTTTCTTCTTATATTTCATTTCTTCTTTTTCTTGATAGTTTTGGGTATTACAAACTAATTAATTTACCTCTTTACTTTCCTCTTAATACCAATCAAAAATGTAATAAGTATATCATCTTAGAATATAAATTTCTTTAAACTGATTTCTTTAAATCTTTAACACATAAGCAGCAAGAGTGGATGTACACTATATGGACAAAAAACATTCAGTTTTTCAGGGTTTGGGCTAGAGCACTTACTTCCAGTGAAGGACAATCTTAATGCATACCATGCTTCCAACTTTGTGGACACAGTTTGGGGGAGAACCTTTTCTATTCCAGCATGACTGTGCCCCAGTGCACAAAGCAAGCTCCATAAAGACATGGATGGATGAGTTCAGTTTGGAAAAACTTGGCTGGCCTGCACTGTGCCTTGACCTCAACCCCATCTAACACCTTTGGGATGAACCTGAAAGGAGATTGAGAGCCAAACCTCATCGTCCAACATCAGTCCCCGAACTCAATGCTCTACAGAATGAATGGGCACAAATTCCTACAGAAACTCCAAAATCTTGTGGCCTTCCAAGAAGAGTGGAAGCTGTTAAAGCTGCAAAAGGGGATCCATTCCATTTTAAAGTCTATGTAGATCAATGTAATGTCATTAAAGTCCCTGTTGGTGTAATAGTCAGGTGTCCTAGTACTTTTGTCCATATAGCATACCATATGTGGCTTTTTCCTTAGCTTTCTTTCAAAAACCAGACTTGTGGGTGGGACACCCACGTGGACTGACTGCATATAGTGGTGGCTGTCTATATGTCAGACTCCTTCTCTGGTATGGCCAGCAATCTAATGGACTAACACAGTTTGATTTGTCTCCCTGCTCGTCTATCAGTTTAAATATGGCTTAATTACAGGCAGCTCTGGTCCTGACAGCTGGTATTATTTATGTTACAGCACTAGCTCTGCTGGCCAGTGCAATGTCAAGCTCATGTCTCTACTGATCTCTGCCATGGCTAAGTGGCTCAGGCCACAAATGCCATTCCAGAGAATGGACAACTGAGCTTCTACTGAGATTAAAGAGTAGACGGATCTGTTGGGGGCATACAAGTGAAATTTCATCATCCAGAGGGAATGCTAACGTAATGCTAATGTAACCTCAATCTGGGCACAAATCCTAAAGCATTCTTTACAATTATACCCTGACCCTGGGATTGGGTGGACTCATGGCGAATGTCAGAGAATGCATGCTCAACTGTGACCAACTGTGTTATTTTACCTTTACCTCCTCTTGACCTTCCTTCTCCATTCACAGAAAGTCACAAACTGACCTGCAAATCCCAACTGAGAACTCAACCCCAAAGGTTACAACATTGCAAAGTTTTGTGATTTAAAATGCCCTAAACTGATTCAGTCACAAAGCTCTTGATAATTAGATAAACTAATGAAATGCTTCACCACGAACAGAGTGAACCAGGGCTTTTATTAAGTCTCATTTACTGAATCATATTAATGGCACCACAATAAAGGTTTGTTTTACTGCTCAGAATCATAGCTTTTAATGCAATCATTAACATCTAATACATACAAATTATATGCACAGCTTGAGAAGAAAAATCCTGTCAAGAAGCTACCAACCTACACATATATACAGTCGCAGGCACCAGTTTCAGCACCCTTAGTCAAATGACATGTTTCGTTGCCCTAAGTAAAAATAAATACATCATTTACAGAAAACAAAGTGCTGTTTACTTGCTAAAAAATGAAAATGTGGCCTGTAGTAAAATTATGGCCTAATTTTAGTTTTAGGTTTTACGGTTTAAAAAAAAGCCATTCTTAAGTCTTATCACCACTTATAAAATCAACCAAACATCATTTGACCAAGGTTGTTCAAACCTTTGTATCTGAGTGTACATGCGAAAAACGTGTTTAATTTTCAAATGCCACGATCACATTGATCATGCAGGCAGAACAGCGGTTTGTTTTATGAATGCCACAATTAGGCTTTGGAGTCAGAAGAACATGTTTTATTGAAAGTACACTTTTTCTTTGAACTTGATGTGAACAGAGGAGAAAAGATTTTCCCCCTGAGGTTAATTTACCTGCAAACACAGAGAAAGTCATTTATCAGTATAATGGTCAACTGCAACGCTGATGTCAGTGCAGCTCTGCTCTGTGGTGGGAAAAGGCCACAAAAAGGGATGATGTATACTTGCAGTTTGGCACCAACATTTAAATTTACCTGCTATGTTTGTAGTTCTATTATCGGAACTGATTAGAGAGATTCACTTGTTGTCACAGGAAACGCCTCTCCTAATGATGATGGACAGCAGCTGTCATAAAGATAGGGCCAGGTTCCCAGCTATGCAGCACTTACTCCGACAATTTAAGGACATTCTTGGAAACAAAAAATGTTTAGATGATATTTTATCTTTAGTTGTGCATGGACACGTATGTAGTAGTGCACCCATGCATGTATGCGAATCCATAAATTGTAATGTCTAACTATTTTTTCAATGCATATCCTGTCACTGTCAGTAGTAGAGTTATCATTGCATCTTCTTTACCCGCTATATTGCTTTTGCTAAAAGCTTTTTCTGTGTGTATTCACCCAAATAAGCATATTAATGCAAAAAAAGTAATATGTCGTGTAAGATTTACCTACATTTTGTCGTGAAGCAACATCCTACTTAGATTGATATCTGTTTTGAATTTGCATTATCACAGCCATCTAAACGAGTCCCACATTCTGTTCTGCAGATCTCTACAAATATAAATATATATATATATATAAAAGATTGGGGAACATCTGGTGTTACTGTCATGACTTCTCGCTCTAGTTAAGAGAACATTGCATAAAGAGACGATGACCTTGCCTGTGTAGCACAAGAGGATCTTGGTACAGAAGTAAAGAGGGTGGTAGAGTGAAGAAATATGACTTCAAATTATATCTGAAGTAAGTGACTGAAAATGGTTTGTGATGTAGTTTATATGAGGCTGTGGAATTAGGGTGTAGGTTCAACACTAAAATCACAGTTGCTTACATAATATACAAGATACTTGGCCTCTGTACAGAATCGGTTGTCAAGGTCTCTGTGGAAAAGTCTGGTTGGAGTACATAGAGTACTGTTTTTTGTTTTTTTTAAATGAATGCTTATCAAATGATAACAGTATTGAACAGTATTGGTGTCAGGCACTTTGAAAAAAGAGTTAAACAAACCAGAATATGTTTTGTAATAAGGTAATGATGGACTGTTGTTTCTTTTTACTTAGTTAAGTGGTTCTTGCCATGTGGAGTAGAACTGTAGTCGAACAGGATTACTAACTGAGTACCAACCCGACCATCACAACTGATGATCCCAAACACATTAAGAAGGCAAGACATTCCACTAATTACCTCTTGACAAGGAACACCTGTTAATTAAATACCACTCCAGGTTAATACCTCATGAATCTGATTGAAAAAATGCCAAGAGTGTGCAAAGCTGTCATCAGAGCAATAGGTGATGTTTTAAATATTAATCTACAATGTAGCCAACAATAAAAACAAAGCAAATTGTTGAATGAGAAGGTGTGTCCAAGCATTTAAATGGATTTTTGAAGGTAAATGTTTATATTCAAGGAGGGTGCTTCTATGGAAATTTTCCTCCTAAAACAAAGACATAAATGGCCACATACATATACAATGGTGAATACAACACTGCGGCTGCACTTCTGGAGGGAAAAAAAAACTATCGTAAGATAATTTTGTGAGTCTGTAGACGTAAGACATAGCTCAGACTACAGAATCTCAGCAGAAACAGATACAAAAGGTCACAGAATAACCGAATAATAATCACATCCATATTTTATGGTGACTAGGGACTAATTTGCCAAATTGTATTATTTATTACGGTAAAAAATTCCCTTCTCGGTGATGAGGGCTTGCACTGATGTGATTTCGTGCTGATGAATTGAGTGGCCTTGTCATTTGGCCGGTACAAATGGGGGAGAGGCTGAGAATAGAGAGGTCTTTCATCTCGCCTGATAAGAATGTCCTGATTACATCTAAATGTAGAGCAACGTTTCCCGCATGATCAATCAACGCCACGTGTGCAAAGCCTTCACAGAAATTAGCTCCAAAATGGCCTCCGCTCAATTTAATTTCCTGTGACAGTGTGTTAGCGCCTGCACCTTGGCCAATTAAAATGGCAAAAAAGATTACAAGCTGTGTGGATGCTGCGCTCTGTTCTTAGAGCAAGTTAACAGTTCCACCGTACGCATGCTTCTCCTCGTGCTCTCCTGGAGCATGCACGTGCCTCGTGAGATGGCCCTTTTGCATTGGTGGCAGTTGTAGTGTTTTTTTAAGACCCACATTGCTAGACATTTGTTCCACTCTGGTGAATCTCATTCATTTCAGCAGGAGGCCTTCTGCTCCAAGTTTCCTGAGGGGCTGTCCCTCTGAAAAGCTGTGAAATTCCTCTCTCTCTCTCTCTCTCTCTCTCTCTCGCTCTCTCTCCTTTCCTTACCACTCCACCAAAGAATCTGGGGCACTTGAGCTGCAACTGAACTAAGAGCAGAAGATCCAGTTTACAAAAGAGGGCAGGATGTCAGTGTCAGGGACCTGTTTGATCTTGCTGGGCTCGCTCCCTGTTTTCTTGCAGGAAGGTGATGGATTCACTACAGCTGATTAAAACCGAACCCTCTCCGGTGAGAGCTCGGCGTAATCTGTGTGATAAATCATATTACTGCTGGTTGGCTTAATTGATGATGATTTTCTTGTTCTAGATGGGAATCCCATAGGGTTGGGTAATTAGCATCCACATCTGTTTAGCATTGTCATTCCACTGGGCACAAATCAAAATCACTGTTTCTTCTGCCTGTGTTACAAAGTCTTCCATCTCAAGGCCCACATTTCAGCCATATGAATGAATGCTAGCAGTGTATATTAATATTAGGATGCATATCTTACACTGCCATTTGGGCCAAAATGTAAGCAAGCTCCCAAAGGTTATCTTATTCAGTTTAGATTAATGCATTGTTCTAAATGTATACATTGTAGTTGTTGTTTCGATTGCATTACATGTACGGCATATAGCAGATTCCCTTATGCACTTAGAAAAGTGCTTAGTGGTCAGAGAATGTATTCTAGCTAGTACTAATAGTACACTTGAGCAAAGTCGCCAGAAATAAGAGTCAGTGATGATCCTTTGAGAGAAAAATACACAAAACAGCAATAAAACTTAGCAAAAATGAAAGCGACACATTAGCAATCATTTGAAGATATTTTTAAAGCAGTGGTGCAACCAAATATAAAATTCGCCCACTTTCTCCCTTACATAATAGTCGAAAACATGCTTGGTGTCTTGAGAGGTTCCAGAACCAATGCTATAAACAATTTCATCCAGTGCAAAAGCAAAAATTCAAACTTTCAGTGCCAAACATGACTTGGCTAATTGATTGTATTTGGGATAAATAAGAAACTGCATAAATATCCGTCCTCTCACTTCAAGCAAGCTTGGTTCTATCAAGAATAAAGAATCATTTCAGCCATCAGAGATAGCAGTTTATTTATAGTAGTCAGTTAGAGCAATGGACGTAAAGGCAGATTTTAGCAAAGTGACCCTTCTTGGTGCACCACAGAGATAAGATTAAGGCTAAGTCACCTACTGATACCTCTTCGTTTTCATTCTAATTGCTCCATATAAGGCTCCCCCTGATGTTGAAGAAAATATGAAAGGTCCTGGTAAATTCTATTTCTATTTTGGAACCTACTGCTAACAAACAACAATGTTTCATTTGGGGGTTCTGATTGGGGCTTTCTAAATATACACTAGGGATTGGAATCAATCATTTTATTTATATATTTACAATCTGCAGCATTACATTATTCTAACATGATGGTTCCATTTAACTTCACAGCTTTCCAAGTTTTCCACTTACTTAATAGTGAAGACATTTCATAGGCTGGTTAACAGAGTTGAGAAAGCTGTATCACACTGAGAATTAAGTTATAATAAAATCAACTTCCAAAAGCCTTGTATTTGGAGACTGGTGATCAAATATCAAGGTAGGTCATTTGACTAGAAATAAGTAAAAATAGACAATAACAGTTTACAAAGATTTCAAAATGACAAAGGTTACTCTCTTTTAGGAAAAAAGACAAATATTAAAACAGCCTTTTCTTTTGCTGCTTGTGAAAATGTCAACCCGTACTGAACACTGCACCAGGTGTCCACACACTTGGAATGCTTGATGTGCTTGTGTTTATGCATGTGTTTGGCAAATAAAAGGCTTGGTCAGGAGTGACATGCTCATAAATGATACCCTGGAACTGCCAAGAGAACCTGATGGGAAAGGATTCTGACACACACACACACACACACACACACACACACACACACACACACACACACACACACACAAGAGCAGTGGTGTCAGTTTAATCATTTCCTTCATGACAGTGAAGTGTGGGGTCCACTTACAAGTCAAGGCTTTAGAAAAGCCCACAAACATCCAATTGAAACCCTGCTTGCTCAGGTCTGTAAAATTGTTATAAAGGTATACTGAAATAGCACAAAAAAAGCACATTTACAGAACAGTGACCCTTACGTATGTCATTATAAAGCTCTATAGAACCAAGATTAAAGAAATCACCACCCTCACTCAGCTAAACCTGAAGTACAGCTCTACACTAATGCTTACTAACACACTAGTGCATGCTTACACACATTAACGTCTTACTAACAAAATCTGTCCACATTTTCAGGACCAGCACACACTAGCACCCCTAATCAGATTCAGCCAAATTACTCAGCTCTGACAAAACTTCATCACCTCTGTTCACTCCTGCCACAAACTGAGAAGCAGTGAATAGCCGAGACACATGCTTACAAACACACGCATGAAATATGTTTTCCTTGTATCTATGAGCTAATACGTTGTTCTGTTCCATAGATAACAAAATGTATTCATCTCTCTCTCTCTCTCTCCTGTTATTCAATGCTGTTTTTAAATGCTTTTCTAAAGCTGAGTCCCAGTGTGAGTCCCAGTAGAGGAAAGTTCGATTGAATTGAACTGTACTGAAATTAAGTGAATTGCATTGAATTAAATTGGGCTGAACTGAATGGAGAAATAGAGTAAGTAAGACTGTGTGTGTGTGTGTGTGTGTGTGTGTGTGTGTGTGTGTGTGTGTGTGTGTGTGTGTGTGTGTGCGTGAGAGAGAG
>JBBJLS010000016.1:13924857-13935706 GCA_037577275.1 Bryconaethiops microstoma | reverse complement strand
AAACAACAGAAGGTTTTACAGTTCTGAAAAGAAAAATAAAGATAAGCTAGTGTCATGTCAGCTCCACCTCGGTCATGCCCCCAGCGCAGCCCCTCCCCTGAGTACTAGATCACAACCCTGGGCACGTAGTTGTATCTGTGTGTTTGTGTCATCAGGAGCCCAGGCAACCCAGAGTCACACCAGAGCCTTGTTAGCTCATTAGCAGGGTTGCTGGGTACCTGATGACAGGTTCACCTGTCTTGTGTCATAGTACATTGATTCTAGTTACTTGTGTTATTGTCTGCGTCGTGTGATTGGGTGTTCGAGTCTGTAGATGTGTTTAAAGCCCCATCGTTCCCAGGGATGCTTTGCGTGGTCATCCAGTTCAAAGTCTAGGCTCTTCAAATTCTGGGTAGCTGAGGCTGGGAGAAAATCCTATCTACGCTTGCTTCTCAAACGAAGAGGGAGTGACTAACGGACTAACCATCTGATTGTCGCTCACCTTCCAAGTAGGAGTGCAGAGCGCGTTTCTACTCAGCTTGCTCACGTTACTGGCTCGGTGTACTCTCGCAGTCTGTGGAGTATGTGTATCTCACCTGACTCTCCTCTCCTGTGTGCATGTGTGTAACAGGTATAAGAGGGAAATCCCACACTGGACTAAAACCACCGAGCAGGAGTGAGTCAACTGCGGAAAGGAGAAGAGTATCCCTAGTTCTATTTGTTTCGTCACAGTCAAGTTCTCAGCCTCTAAGCCCTACTCACTCTAGCCTGAAGAATAGTTACGTTTACCCTCGAGTTGTATTTGATGTTCTTTTGTGTTTTTTGGAAACTCTGTATTCAGTTTTTGAGGCAATTGTGGAATTAAAGAAACTTATCTATTACCAGCGGAGTCCTGCACGTGTGTCTCCATACACCCCCACATGACAGCTAGGAAAAGAAAAATGAAGAAATATTGAACATGAGCAAATAATTTTTAACACTGACCATTTTGAACACTGTTTTCAACATGTTTATAGTTACAAAAACCTATAGCAATTATTTTAATAGCTTAGCATTTTAAACAGTACCTTGAATATTATTCAGTGAAAGATTGCTATAGTGTCTCTACAGGATGAATTGTATTTTTTCCTAACATTTGGAAAAATCTTGGCAACAACTGCTATGAATGAAACATCCATCTGGCATCTTTCAGTGGCTGTTGTTCTGTCAACTTTTTTGCCATTGGCTCTCGCGTTTTTGGACATCAGGTAGATATCAACTCTACCTCATGTGGTTCAATGTGCAAGCAGCAGTCTGTTAGGCTTTGTGGTAACAGAGCATATGCTAAACAAGGCAATAAAAGCTGGCCTTTTTTAGTGCCCAGTAAGTTGATCCCCACAGTGTCCCCCCTACAGTGGCCTAGGCCTGATGCTTTCCATCTTGGTGTGGTATGGCTGGAGCTATTGATGAGGCTTTGGGGCAAGAAGCATCTGGAAATAGGCATGTGGTTTTTAGTCTAGTATTATACAAACAAAATGCTGATACCAGTTATACAGGTCTGAAAATCTGACCTGTATTTATTTTATTTCAGTATACCATTAGTTTAGTATGCCATTATTTTAGCATCATTCTACTGACCACCGGTTGCAGTAGTGCAACAACAAACTATTTCAAAGCAATCTGCAAACTTTAACAATTACAGATTTGAAAAGATAAGGTGTTTGATGTGAAATTACTTTTTTGTGGGAGAAATTTTCAGTATTGATACATATATTTGATATAATGTTCTTTTTTCCTATTGGTTTATTAGCCTATGCTTGAGACAAATTCACAGTAATGAAGTTATTTGTATAAACACACTCGCTGTTACACAATAGATTATATTACAGACATATGTTAAGACATTGAGGGGAGCCAGGATGACACAGAGCCAAGACATAAATAATGGAATAAATAGATATTTAGCATTTAGGCACACTTAACTGCCCAACCCATGCATTAGCTATTTAATAAACAAGATACAAATTCAATAACTTAGTTTTAATGGTATTCTGTGTAATTTACAGTTAATGTTAACACAAACTATAGCTTTCTTTCTTTTCTTTCCTTTCTTTCTTTCTATTCTGTTTTCTTTCTTCAGTTCTGACATGCAAAATATTTTTCATGAAATATTATTCAGCTCAATAAAGTGTCCCAACTGAGCAGTTACAGTATTTTCATTGCATTCTTTTATTTGTTCAGTTTCTTACGAGTCCATTCTTTCTACTCAAAACCTCCCCTCTTGAATCCCTTTGGGTGTGATAAAAATGTTGCAGATGCTGATGAATGTATACATTCCCCGAGTCCCTGCTGGGCCCTCCAGCAATGTTTCCCTACATTCACATACTGAGTGCTCTCCATCAGCAGTAAATTGCATTTGTGGCTCAGTGGCATATTGTTCTAAAATAAGACCAAACACAGGCGTGTCACACAGAGAGAATTGTTTTGGATTTGTTTAATTGAATTGAATTGAGAATGCTATTTTAAAGCTTGCCTTATATATATATATAAATATAATTTTCCCCCATCATTGATCCTCATCCTGAAGCATGTAATCAATGTGATACGTGGGAATCTATGAATGTTCAAATTATTATTAAGCTGGTGAAACTTACTTTATAATTACAACTCAAGTTGGGACACTGTAAAATGTGTGATTTGTAAAACATATGAACCCTACATTTAATTGAAAATGCTAAATTATATTATTTTTTGGAAATATATGGTCATTTTGAATTTGATGCCAGCAACACATTTTAAAAAAAGTTGGGACAACACTGTAAACATTTAGGAACTTAGGAAACCAGTTGCTGGAGTTTTGAAAGAGAAATTTGTCTTATTCTCACCAGAAATTTCTCAACAGAAATGGCCTTCCCTGTGAAAGACATCATCTGGACGTCTACAAAAGTTGTAACAATATATTGTTCAGCATTAGTGGTGCCTTGCCAGACGTGCAAGCTATTCATTCCATGTGCACAAATGCAGCCCCATACCATCATGAATGGTGGTTTTTGAACTGTGTGCTGATAACAAGCTGAATGGTCTTTTTCGTCTTTAACTCAGATAATGTGATGTCCATGATTTCCAAAAAGAATTTTGTATTTTGATTCACTTGACCACAGGACAGTTTTCCCGTTTACCTCAGTCCGTCTTAACTGAGCCCAGGGCCAGATAAGTTGGCAGGGTTTCTAAAGTAAAGTAAAGTGGCCCCTTATAGTCACACGTGAACACACCACAGCACAGCACACAGTGTGAACAATGTAAAGGTCTTTCTCTGCATTTCACTCATTCACCAAGTGAAGCAGGGGGCTGCCACCAACAAGGGGCACCGGGGGAGCAGTATGTGGGGACCGCACCTTGCTCAAGGGTACCCCAGTGATGACACTAGCAGACCCGGGATTGAAACCCACAGCCCTTTGTTAACAAGGGCAAAGCTCTAACCACCAGGCCACCCAGCTGCCTCTAGATCATGTTTGTATCTGGTTTCTTCTTTGCATGGTAGAGTTTTAACTTGGATTTGTGGATGTTGTTACTAACTAAATTCAGAAGTTTTCAGAAGTGTCCCTGAGCCCAAGCAGTGGTGTCTGTTTTTAATGCAGTGTCACCTGATGGTCTGAAAATCATGGCCATTCAGTACAGGTTATCAGTCTTGTTCCTTGCATACAGAGACTTCTCCAGATTCTAGAAATCTTTTAACAATATTATGAAATACAGATGATGACATTGCTAACTTCTTTACAATTTCCCATTGAGAACATTGCACTACTTGCATGAATACTCTTTAGTGTGTTAAATCCTTCCACTTCGTTATTTCTGAGAAACTGCATCTCTGAGAAGCACTTATTATATGATGTTAATAAATGTGTTGTTAGCATCAAAATGATCATTTATTTATATATAACAGTACAAATTTGCAGTTTCTACATTTGATATGCCATCTTTGTTCTATTTTCAGGTAAAATTCCTTTGATATTTACATTTTACCCATCTGAGTTTCTTATTGTACCAGCTTTAGTACTAGCACCAGTGTTTAGACGTAAGTAAGATAAATTTAACAGATATCTGGTTGAATATCAATTAAAATCAAGGTGAGCATTTATACAACACTAGCATTTGACCATCTAAATAAAATGTTACCTTTGTTTCTTGCTGCACAGGCCATATTTGATTGAATGTTGAAAAGCCAAAGAAAAGTAAATCATTAGAAATAAAAGAGAATATACCCAATATCATAGTAGACAGAAGCTCTGTAAAGGAATGGATGAGTCATATATATAGCACAGATGAAGGGAACAGCTGTCCTTTTCCCACCAAAATGATTTCTGGCACCGTTCAGGACCATGGACAGCTCCACACTGCAGCCTGCATCTGTTCAGGACCTTGAACAGCTCTACCCAACCAGTCACTTCCAACACAATATATAGCCTGTATTATTGACCTATTACAGTGCTTCTCATTTAATCTACATCACCATTAGTTCAGCCTAGCTTTTGTTTTCAGGGTTATTTAAGAATGTGATGTTTTTTAAAGCTCAGTCTGTATGATGAATCTTTATTTTCTATTTGGCTGACTGTAATACACAAGAGAAGTCAATAAACAGCATCCGGTAATGGAGCATTATTTCAGTGCTTGTCTCTTGCAGTGCTGGACAAACAAACTGAACATAAGAAAGATATTATGTTATTGTTTAAATCATTTTTGAGCATTTTACACATTCTTAACACGCAACACTATATTGACATGAGTTAACACTTATTTTGTGGCATGCCTTGCATGTGTATTGAAGACTCTTTAATCACTAATAATGAAGGTGTTCTTTCTGTTTTGATTTTTCGAGTGTATGTCAAGGCCAAGAAACAATTCTATAAATTACAAGATATGAGGACCTTGCACAGCTGTAAATTTCAACCCAGTACACACATCACATCAGGCAAGCAGCTGTATACCCAACACACACAAACACACACACAAACACACACACACACACACACACACACAGACATGTCAGATAAAGAAACACCTGTGCATCACCCACACCGAGATAATTGCAGTATCTCTCTTTCACCTCTCTCTTGCTTCGCCTTTTTCTTCCTCTCTTTCCATCTCTTTCCTTCTTTGCTCCCTCTCGTCCTTGAGTGCTCTTGCCAACTCTCTGCCAAGCCTTGCTTTGAGATGTCACTTTTGTCTTACTCACTAACAGACACGTGCACACACATGCACTTGCACACACGCACACACTTGTGTGCACACTGGTGTATCTGGACCTCTGCCATGGCCCTAATTACCTGTCTCTTTCGGTCATCCCTCCATCCCTGCTGGAGAGCCGTTCCTGTGGTGACAGTATGAATCGCTGTTTGACACAAATCCTCTGATGCTCTAAAGATAAATTCCACATTTAAAAAAGGAGACATGCTTTTACTGTAGACGGTTTATGCCAAAGTGTTCTTTCTTAGTGCTAATTACTGGAATTACTTCTCTTAGACTGAACATGATTGGCTTGCAGTTACTGATACATTATTTTGTTTTCAGTTGTTAAGTACAGTAACGTCAGTGATTAAATTAAAAAAACTATTTAAAATAGAACATTCTTCTTCATGCTGTTCTTTCTGATTTCATGTGCATCAGTGCCTCATTATTCAGTTTATTTGTTCCTCAGTCTACCTGTCGCTTGCTCACCTTACTGCTCCCAGTCATTCTAATCAATTCTTTCTGCTGCTCCCCGGCCTGTTGCCTGCCCATTCTGTCTCCCTCCCCTCCTTCTCTCCTCTTTATCTTCTTTTTCTTGTTCTTCTTTTTCCTTCTTTTTCTTTGTTTGTGCCTTTGTTTCATTCTTTGTTTTGTTCTGTCACACTTACCCACTGTTTCTTTCGCTTTCTCTCTCTCACACACACGCACACACACTTACGTGCATACATCTATTTCTATGGTATGTACTTGAGAAACATTAATATTTGTTTTGTACACTCTTGAAAATTATATGTTCTTTGGAGTGATGATAAAGAACAACCACCTTTGGTTCCCTAAATAACTTTTCAATGTGTCATTCAATACAGCCTATATCTGCCGCTGCTTGTCATGGGAAAAAAAAAAGAAACTGAAACTGAAACCACAAAACACTCTTATAGCAGGTTTTGGTGTTGTTACTAAGTACATATAATCTGGTCTGAATAAAAAGCACTGGTGTTGTCCTTTACAGAACAATCCATTAAAAAGTTATTTTTTGCTATTTGGTTTGGTAAAGCCTTCGCTGTATACCATTTCTTTTTTCAGAGAAAAAAGTAATATTTCAGCCACTTTAAGATGGCTTTATGACTGGAGTAATGAAGTACCATCTAATATCTTTAAGATGACTTGGAGTGGTATGGTCATGGTGAAATGCAATCAAATCCTCACAGCAACATTCCAACATCTAGTGTAGAGCCTTCCTATTAGCATAGCAAAGAAAGGATAGACTCCCAATTAATAGCCTTGATTTTGGGATAAGCATTTTATGAGGAGGGGTCCACAAACTTCTGTCCATCTTGTGGATATTACATTGGCACAGTTATTGACACAAGTGCACATAAACTGAGAGGCAAAAATGTGTTGGTGTAATATTCATGTGGAAAAGATGCACATATGTGAATTATGTAAAGCCAATTTAATGCATGCCGTTTTCCAGCGTAGTCAGTAGCGTGCTATCAGATATGCGGGATTGATGTCACTGCTCCCTGCGTGCTGCAGCCGGAACACAGGCGCTGTGTGGAAGATGAAGGCTGTCAGTTAGCCTGCAGTGAGGGAGCAGACAGGAAAGCCTCAGGCTGTCTCTCCGCCTGCCACGTCCACACAGAGAGTGACAGAGAGAGAGCGAGGCAGAGGGAGAGAGAGAGATCTGATGTTTCATCCCTCGTCTTCGCCATTTGCTTTCTCTCTCTGTTGCTGTCCCTTGCTCATCACTCCATTCCCTGTGCTTTTAATCCCCCTTTTCTTCTGTTCCCTGACCTTCTTATGCACCTGCTCTCTCTCTCTCTGTCTCCCTTATACCTCTTTTCTCTTTCTTGCTCTGGCGCTCTTTCTTTTTCTTTTTCTTTCCCTTTCTTTTTTCATGCTTCCATTCTCTTTTTGTCTGTTTCACTCTCTCTCTCTCTCTTTTTCTGTCTCTCTAACACCTATTATTTTTATACCTTTCTCCTTCTATTTTTAATTTTCTTTCCTGTTTTCATTCTCTCTTATTCTGTTTCCCTCTCCTCCACTACTATCTGTCTCTCTCTTTCTCACACACCTTTTTTCACTTTCTTGCTCTTGCTGTCCTTCTCTCTTTCTTTCTTTTTGTTCTGCTTTTTGTCTCTCTTACACTGCTCACTTTCTCTTTCCTTCTTTCTCTTTGCATGCTTTCATTCTCTTTCTCTCTCTGTCTTTCTGTTTCCCTCTCCTCCACTTCCATCTGTCTTCCTCTCTATGTCTTTCTGTCTCTGTCTCTCTCTCACCCAAACACCCACAGGAGATGTGAATCTGTCAGAAGTTGGAGCAGACAGCCCATCCCACAGGCTGCCTCGTTCCTTCCCACCAGCTGAATGCTGAATAGTGCTGGTGGTGTCTCAAGCTGGCCGTCGGAGGGGAATACGAAGCGGGCCTCACTTCTGAAAGGTCTACTTTTATTAAGCACTGCATGACAGCTCTTCCAGTGCTGGAAGTCTGCTTGCTTGGGCATGTGTTTGGTCCCTGTGGAATCATATCACACATGTGGTCATTGATTACTCCTGTACTCCAGTAAGACTTCACTGAAGACTATTTGACAAATACACAAAGCTTTTAAAACAACAGACATTAACCTACATTAACATTTATAAAAGTTTTTTCTAACAAAAGCTGTCATACCATTTTCTTTGGTGAAACAGCAACAAATTTGACCAAAGGACAAATGTTTATGTAGGTTAATTTCAGTTGTGATGGTTTATGCAGATGTCATGCAGGCTTACGAATAGTGGTCTTCAGAAGAGTGTCTCCAGTACACCCAGTGCCACTAGTTTTATAACAGGTTTGTAGGAGTGAGGTAAATGCATTTCTGCTGGAACGTTGGCTTGCCATTAGAAACATAAACAGCATTTTTAAACATAAAAGTTATACACATGCCAACACTGTGGTTATTTTGATAAAAATAGTTTCTCATTTGGTTGAATGGTCTTTGTTTGCCAATTATGTGTAAAGCTTGTCCAACATAGAAATGGTAGTTTGTCAGGGGTGCACAGGTTGGTTTCTGTGCGACAGAATAGAGCAGTGGCTCAGTTTCAGGGCCATAAAACATTATCAGATGGACTCAACAAGACTCTACATCCCATAATAGGCAGCCTCTGGTTTACTGTTCACTTTTCAATTGCAGTTTGTTGGAACATGACAGATGACCAACCCACAGTAGGCTTCATATCTCTCTCTCTTTCGCTCTCTTAGATAGCAATAATAGTGCCAAAGGTAAGTGCGCTCAGGTACTGAAGTGAAGTATGTATGTGTGAGCGTGTGCATAGTAGTCCTTGGGGGTCTCCATTCGCACTTCTATTTCCCACAGAGAAACGATGAAGCATGGACAGGCTCATGCAATGGAGCACGCTTCACCATTCTCTTTATGGTAAACCCTCACTCTCTCATTCTGGATTTACAGACGTATAAAAGTGCTTTATATCACTCCCACCTTCAACCCCCCTGCCCCCCATTTCCATCCACTTAACAGCCACTTTTTCACATGACACACAACAGTGGCAAAGAAGAGGAAAAGGGGGTGCTGTTGTTTAAGGCTGTGAAATATTGAAGAGATGTGAAAGATTCCAGGCGACGTTTTAATGGAGAGGGGAGCTTTTAATTGCTCCCTTCAAGGTGTTTGCAATTGAGTGCAGAGCAAGCTCCATCACAGAACGACACAGCCTTTTGTTTTAATGGAAGCAGAGATGGAGAGGGGGCGGGAGAGGGAGAGAAAAAGAGCGAGAGAGATGGAGAGAGAGAGAGAGACAGACAGTGAGAGAGAGCGAGAGAGAGACAGTGAAAGAGAGAGAGAGAGAGAGAGAGAGAGAGAGAGAGAGAGAGAGAGAGGGAGAGAGAGAGTGCGTATATCACCCCTTGCCTTCAAGCTCTATACCCTTAGGTAGTTGCATTATCAAGGTAATTGTGTCTATATCTCCACTTGTGTTCATCCCGTAGGCATGTAATATGTATGGAAACAGACTATTTCAAAAAGACACAGTCATTTAATCTGCATACTGACTCAATTACTTTTACTCACATTGCTTTCATATTTATTTTCTTTATCTTTAAAGGGTTCATATCCTATGGTTTACTTGCATTTTATTATTTCCTCCCCCTGTGGTTTGCCTGAGGTCCACTCATAAATGTTTGTGTTTTTGTTGTGTTCTGTTGAGTTTATGCCCAAAAAGTAGTCATTATTTATCTGTGCACAACTATTTTCTAACTTCTCATTTTTTGGTACTCTAACTGAACTCCATTCTGATAGATCAGGGGTCACCAACATGGTGACCACGGGCATCAGGGTGCCCCCAAGGACCACATGAGTAGCCTGCGGACCTGTTCTAAAAAAAGCACAACTCACCAGTGAGCAGCGTCTAACATTGAATTTTATCCTGTTGCTATTCTTCTTTAATCACATTTGGATTTATATAGATTTGAAAGATAATATCTAAAAAAGCATTTAAAACATGTTTATTATACATGAAGTTTATGTAAGTTTAGGAAAACTCTGTTCTAGTATATCAAACTGGTAGCCCTTCATATGACCCATGAGGTAGTTCTCAGTTTCAAAAAGGTTGGTGACACTTGTGATAGACAGTACTGGATTGTGTGCCATACAAATAGACAAACACTTCATATAACTGCAACATGATTGGGCAGCATTAACCTGCTGTAGGCTGACTAGAAATCTACAGTATATGTAAATGTGTTAATTATTTTGACAACACAAAAACAATCCATTCAAAACAGGATCATTACCATATACATACCATATAGAGGCAATTTTAAACTTTCACAATGTTTGCATTGCAACTTATTTTTTTATTTAAAAAGTTAGGAAGATCCTGTGTTCAGTGACAGGCCCTTTAACAAAGAGAGCTTTGTTGGACTGACAAAAACGTAATTATTTATACTCGAAGACTTTTCTTCTCTTCTTTCCAGGCTTTCCAGTGATCAGCATATAATGCTTTTTACCGTATACCTTGCGTGCATTTTCCATATCTTCAAGGCATTCATGGCTTCCCGTGACATGCGTCATTTCTCTCCTGTTCTCTTTGATTTTAAAACACACTGGAGAAAATCTGACAGTGACCTATTTACATTCTGAATGAAAGCCCCTACTCTGTAATGTTTGTATAGGCAGAATGAATGCATGTGGAACACAGTACAAAAGATCAAAAGCTGCTTAAATCCTCTTTATATTTCCTTTTTTTTTATTCCATGATACATTTCGTTTGGGGTGGTGGTGGTGGTAATGGTGGTGATTGAGTGGGGGTGGGGTGGGGGGTGGGGGTCATACTTTGAGAGTCAGGGTCAAAGAATAAGTTAGAATTTGAAGGTGAACGCTAAATACTATTTGACATGATGTAATGTTGGCCAAGATGTTACAGAGGAATATGGCATGTGCACAAGATATGGAAACCACTTCTGAATCTGTATTCCCACTTGAAATGAGTCACACACACACATTGCAAAACACAAGGTAGATTCAGGTATCATCTTTTTTGTAATTGTCACACGCACCAGGTCCCGTGATTCCGATCGGGTTCGGAAGTGACGTTACGCCAGGTATAAAGGTAGGAAGAGCAGGTAACACAGTACACAGACATTGAGCTCTCGTGCCCAACTACGTGTCCCA
>JBBJLS010000016.1:13914101-13924757 GCA_037577275.1 Bryconaethiops microstoma | reverse complement strand
TATATATATAATAAAGAGATTCATTTATTGAATTTCTGTCTTTTTGTATGTTCCTTTCAATGTCGAAATATGACATTGAGTTGTGAGAAATAATTAATGTCAAACTTCGCATTATTATCACTGTTGACTAATGCAGCATCCATAGATTAATTTATTCAAATTCTATTTACAGTTTTTGGATGTTTGTTTTAATGTGAAAAATCTTATTAAGTTTAAATCACGTCTTCTACTTGGAAATACAAATTTGGTATCAACGTCAGATTCCGCCCTCTACCTCTACCAGTTTCAAGATATAGTGGCAAGCTTTACATTATTATTACTGTTAGCAATTGCAGCATCCAAGTGTTAAACAGATAAGAAGTATGCAGAAGTAAGTGCTGCCTGAAATATCATAGTCTTCTTTTCCTCCAGATGAAATGTTGAGTGAAATCTCTTGGTATGATATAAATGTGTGACTTGTTCAAAGTGTTGCTCGGTGGGCCGTTGTTCTTTTCTGCCTTCCCCCAAAGATCTCTCTTACTGCCTGTTTGCATCATGGACACAGTGCAAGTTATATTTACTGACAAATCATCAGTGTCATCCACAGTGTTCAGAAAAGAAACCAAGGTCTAGGAATTACAGGAAATGCACTTAGCTTTATCCCCTAAAGATTGGTTCCTTGCTCTGCTTTTGACTCAGAAAACAAAGGAAAACTTCCATACAAGACACCACAGGGAAAACGTCATAAGATCACGATTTGAAAGTTGAACAAACACTTTGAATGAGGTTGTGTTTCACTCAGGGCTGGGAGTAGGTGAAGTGCTGGCATTTGGTGCTGTTCAAACAGCTTATTCTTGCCATTCTTTTCAATTACCCTGATTTCTTCAAGATGAGGTTTAAGAGGTACCAGCTTGAAGCAACAATTTTATTTTGTGGAATACTGAATAGCACACACGCACCACGGGAAGTCAAAATGCATACTTTTATTTTAAACAGAAATGGACACAAAACAAAACTGGCATGTGAGCCAAACTCTAGATCTATGGACAAAAATCCCAAAAGGAGACACAAGCAAAAACAAGCGGGAGAACCAGAACGAAACAGGAGTAAGGACCGGGTTGACTGACAACCATGCACATAACAAACTCAATAAATACACACGAAACAGACAAGAACCAATAACAAAACAGAACCACTAAACATAAACTTAACACAGCTGTTAACATAAACACCTAATTACCCTTCAAAATAAAAGCCTATAACCCAAAATACAAACTAGCGGCCTCTAACGGCCACCCACCATCACAGTGCCCAGGCCTGACAGTACCCCCGCTCCTAAAGTGCACCCCTGGGGCGCCCACAAAACACCAACGGAGGAGGGGGACAGGCAAAGGGAAGCGTCCCGTGAGCACCACCCGGCCGCATCTCACTGGATGACCTCCTGGCCGGTGCCAGGGTGGTCCGGGTGGGTATCATGGGATGCTCCCTTTTGAGTGTCCCAATCTTGATCTGGGAGTCCGTCGCAGTCCTACCGGGAACCCTGCACTGTCCTCAGGGACGGAGACCCCTACCGGGAGCCCCTCACTGTCCTCAGGGGCGGAGCCCCCTACCGGGAGCCCTTCAGCAGGGAACCCCTTGCTGTCCATGCAGGCGGAGCTTCCTACCGGGAGCCCTCTAGCGGCCACCCTCCGTCACAGTGCCCAGGCCTGACAATGACAAAGAATAAATAGTTGTAACACTCCACGGCCTCCAGAGGGCACTATAGAGGGGGACTGGTTAATCTCCTTCACCCTGCAACCAAAAGTGGTTGCTTTAAAATGGAAATGGACTTGTCTTGGTTGCAGTTCCGGTTTGCGGCCACCACTGAGGACGGGAGTCTCTCCTCTAGTCTGTGGTCAACAGGGGTCGTATCGAGCCACGGGGTTAATCATGTCTCTCAGCTGAGCATGATTAACCCCAATCATGCTCCTCGCATGCTATTGGTTCTAAGGGTGTATTTAATCGATCACAGGGGGGTGGTTTGGTGAGAAGCTTTGTATGTACATGGTATGATCTCATGTTCCTTGGAGAATCTTATCCTGTCTTGTTTCTTGTAGTTTTGTTAAGCTTAGTTTTCTTTGTCTTGTTTCAAGTTTAGTTTTTGGGCCATCGTGCTACCTTTGTTTTCTTGTTTCTTTTTTCAATAAAACCTTTATCTTCATTATATCTGCCTGCGCCTGTGCCTTTAACACCCTGGTTAAAGCCAATATCGTGACAATAGTAATGATTTGGCCAATCATAAGCTGCCTAGGCATGTCTTCCACTTCCTAATTTGTTACTGGCTTGCAAATATGATAATAAACTACCCGAAAAGGGAGTAAAAAAAATAAGTTTTGCTTGACTTATCTGACCTATTTTTGATCCAGAATGTTTCTCATTGACAGTGAAGGTTAATTAACTCAATACTTGATCACTGGTAAAGAAAAAGTTAAATTGAAGCAGAAGCTACTAGGCGGCAAAAGGAAAACTGTTAAGGGAGAATCAACCACAATAAGCGAACCAGGTGAAGATCAAAATGGGTCTCTGAATACAAATAAGTACTTGTTAGTACCTGTCACTGCTTCTTCACCAATTATGTGTGTGAGTATTTTATTAACATATATCCATACAGAAAAGTTCTGCTTTGGAAAAAAAAAAACATAGACAGAACTACTTCTAGTCAGAGCTGTGATTAAATGTTTCGGCAGGCTGTACAAGATTTTCAGATTTCAGATTTTGAGGCATTCTTAGGTTTAGCTGAACTAAAGCATAGAATACTTCAGTCATTTCATAGATTGTTTCATGGTTTATTAGAGGCACAAGCACTGATATTTAATAAGTAAGCCTTCGCTTGTTTATTTTTATATGTTTATTTCTCTTGCATTTCTTGTTGAAATATTCAAATTTTTGAGGCATTTACATTCATAAAACAACAAATCCCTTGTAAAGTGTTGATTTTTCTTTTTCAGCATGTGATTTGCAACTTTGTCTTATTATTGTCTTTGTTTCTTCAGCCCTTTTCACACATAAAGCCTTGGGTATTAATAGGTATTACTGGGTATTACTGGATATATTTGCCATGACTTTTCCAATAAACAGATTGTAAGCTCCTTAATTTAGCTAATACAAAACTATATTCCCATACTCAGATAGGGTTGCTGCTTATTTCTGGAACTGTATACAAAGTAAACTTTCAAAGCGCTTTCACTCATGATAGTAAACTAAAAACTCCACTGGTGAATTGCTACAGAAACATTCCACTTTGCTGCCTGTACTACAAAGGCATATTTTCCCTATAATGTATTGGCTTTTGTTTATGTATGAACATCCCAGTAATTACCCAGGTATTGTACTGGGCCTAGTGCCAATTGATAGCGATGTCAACTTTTCTGGCTTACATTCACACTTAACCCCTTCCTACTTAATTATTGTTAAATACTGGGATAAATAACGTCAGGTCTCCTGTTTATTTGTTATTCTGTCTACTTATGAATAATAACATCTTGATTCTGCTATGCAATTGTAAGGCACCATTGGATAACTGAAAGTCACTACACAAAATTATTATTGTTGTCATATGTTGAAGTTTTAAGTTTAAAGCCTAACTGTTAGCTGTCTTTCTCCATGTTTGACCCGCCAGTCTCTGAGCTGTTAAGCTCTACAAAGCTTTAAAACTTGTCAGATGTATGTTGTGCTGTGGCCTAAGGTAATACAAAGATGGATCTGGCCACATCTTATGTCATCTTTATATCTAAGGTGACAGGTTGTCATTGCTGTTAAGCTAGAATACAACTTGGCAGGTGAAGAAAAAATTATATGATTTTACTTGCTGATTGTTGCAGAATCCTTAGTTGAACACTGGTTTGAAGAGTGTGTGGCTCCTGGTGGCCAGTCCAAGTTTTAACTTCTACATGTGTCAGCCATACAGCACAGCAAACAAGGAACAGGTTCTGGAGCAAGATCTCAGTGAGATGAACCTCTATCAGTCTGCATTTTCAGCCCTGTCCAGGGCTGCGGGACCACAATTGGGGGGGAGCGGTTTCATCAGCCTCCGAGTACTCCTGGGATAGCTTGCGTCCGCTGCGAGCGTTTTGTCATATTCTCCCCTGACATTTTCATTAAATCTACGGAAGGATTGTTGACATTTCCATCAGGGATGGTGACACCTGCAGAAAACAAACTCGTTTGTGTTGACGGATGGGCATGTAATTGAGATCATTATAACTTTCACAGTGCAAAAGGTGCACAGAGAACTCCTCTCTGTATTTCATTGACTATGGGCCTGATGAAAACATGGCGGAATTGCCTTGTTTCCCGTTGACCTCATGAAACAATTCAAAGCTATTGTCCTCTGGCTTTGTCTTGTGCTCTCTCCCTTCTTCATATGGCTTCTTGTTGTTTCCCTCCTCTCCCTTGTTCTCCCCTCCCCACTCATATCCAGACTCAGACAAATTAATATTTTCAGAAATGCATTAAGAAAACAATGACGAGGTTTAATCTAAATAAATTGCTCCCAGTTGGAAGGCAGTAATAACGCTAGGCAATAATCTTGCGGGCTGTGGAGAGAAAATGAAGGAGGTAAATATCTTCCCTGCTTTGCATTCTCCTTTTCTTGGCATCATGAAAAAATGTTTTCAGCTCGAGTGCCCTAAAAGTTGAACCTGATGAGGGTGCGTAACTGTATTAGCTCAGTAAGGGAGTGATATTCGCCGTCACGACATGCTTAGAGTTTGTACCCAATAACGTAGGTCTCGCCGTCCCGCCGAGCCTGCTAACACGACAAGTGCAGCGAACAGCATCTTGTTACCCCTAACAGGCTCAGATCCCTTAATATCACCACTAATCATCAGCTAGGCATCTCAATAAAGCATCAGGCAGCCCTCTTCATTAGTGTAGTGCTGGAGAATGACGTCACAGCTAGTGCAATCACAGCTAGTGTTGCAGTTCCGCAGAGGTTGGCACTCTTTTAAAAATCACTTGCACTGTATTTATTTTTACATAGACCTTTAATTGCTCTCTTGAATATTTGGGTCTCATTATATTTATTTTTTATTTATTTTGGGCCTTTTTGTGAAAACATAATTTTAACTTTTCTTTTAGTTACTGGATTTTGTTAGGGAGCAAACACATCAAAAGCAAACCAAAGCCACTGCTCCGTGAAGTATTTCCGTTGAACCAGACTCTAGAAAAGAGTCCCTTCCTCTACTAATGTGATAATAATAATGATACTAAAAAAACTTACAAGCACAAGAGGGGGAGGTTAAATTTCAGTACAGTTTTAAAGGACTCCCCCTTACATCCCCCTCCCAAACGTGCCCAAGAAGCAAACAAATAAATAAATAAAACAAACAAAAAACCCATACATTTCATCAAACATGCAGGCAATTATGTAAAGTATGTATTCTTGGACAGATATCAGTCATGGTAACAGAAACTTGACTAATTTTCACCAGTCTTCACTAACTTCTTTCACCCTGCCGCCTCTCATTGTTTTAAGTGTCCATTGATTCAGAGCTGTTCTCGTCATTTGTCTTATGTATTTCATTTTGTTTTGTAGTCATTGGTTGAGTTCTCTCTTCCTCTTACCTGGTCACTGGGATTTAACATCGAATTCTTGGTTGACTCAAAGTGTAACCAAGGCAGAAACTTCTTTCAGAGCCTTTCCCGAGGTCAGAACACATTGATTATTTATGATGTTTTGAACGTGTTGCTATTATTTCTAACCAATCTTACATTAGGACAGACAGTTAAGAGTTTTTCAATGCCAATGCTCACAGACCAGGATTTAATAGGTAACATGTAATATCTGTTGCCCAAACCCTAGCCTGACACTCTCTGAGAGAGAGAGTGCTCATTATTTTGACGGTTTCAGTATAGATTATGTAAAGAATATGGTCATATTTTATGTTTTACACATTTACTTATCCATGATCAGCCCACTTATCCTTGATCTCTTGTAGTTACAGACACAAGGTCGAACATGTTCTACGCTCAAAAATCCCATTCATATTAATGAAGAGCTGTGCCCAGGAAATCCATATTTAGAGTGTGTTACCAATTTTAAAAAATATATTTTTTCTGGTGGTAAATTGGAATGCTGTTTTCCCTTCACTCAAGAGTCAGCAGACTGAATGTCCATACCATTGTCCAGTGACTTTGACCTGAGAGTGTATTTGACAATCTAAAGGAAAATACCAAATATATTAAAAGAAATTACTTGTTGAATGTAAGATGCTTTACAACACATTTTAATATTGCTTGTGTGTTTGTGTTTTCAAAATTTCAGGCATTTACAAACACTCAAGAAATGGTGAAATGTAATGCTTTGTATTCATGAGCACACAGGAAGATCTAGATGTATCTCCAGAATTCAGTGTCCTATTTTACATCCCCCTATCTGTTTTGTTCATCCACTCCCCCCAAAAGAAAAAAACAATGAGAAGTAGATTCATTGAAAATCCCATGACCTCTCATTCTAGAACATACACATTCTTGATTACAGTTGTCCACAGTTATTATTGTTGAGTCAAATGGGCTGTACTGTGCCAGGGGTGAATTCTCACTGCCAAAGCAATCAAAACATTCATTTTTCCTCCTCTCCCCATCTCTTCACTGTTCAAATCCATAAAATATTAAAATGATTCAAAATAAATATTCCTCTTTGTTTTCAGACTGTAGCCTTTTGTACTTATTTAGTATTTGTGTGAGTTTTACCAGTATTGTATTTGGATCGTGTGTGTGTGTTTGTATGGATGCAGTTGATTTGGTTTGACATTTCTCAGTAAAAGCTCATGCTCTCATAAACAGATCAAAGTGGAAATATGCAGCCAGATGAGAGCTCACCCTCTTTTTCCTCTTTTTCTGACACTACATCTCCTTCTCCCTCCATCTATCTCCATCTCTTTCACTCTCTCTCTCTCGGTCTCTCACTCTCTCTCTCACTCTCTCTCTCGTCCTGAGGTCGTTAGTATATCAGTAGCACATGAAGCAGCCTCTGACAGTGTTACAAATGAGGTCCAAAAGGCTTTCAACTCAAATGTGCAGTCGTTTGCTGCAAATGTGGACATGAAAAGACCTCTCAAATGCCAAAACCCCTCCCTGCTCCTATCATCACTCTCATCTGCTCACCAGAGCTCATCTTCTGTCTGACTCTACAAGCCAAATGCATTCCGATTTTGGACCACTTACATTTTCAAATGTAAAAGAGGAGCCTTTCTAGACCACTGGTTATCCTGGGGCAATGATAAGTTAAGGGTGTTGGGAGGGGGCAAGCTAACCTCTTTCCGTGTCAGTTATGAAGCAGAATAGGGGATAGTGAGACAGTCTTATTGTCTCGGGACATGTATCTTTGTCTTTTCACCGTTCTACTTATATTTAACATTTTTACAGGAAGAGCAGAATGCTCCCTTAGTTTTATCATATTCATATTATGTAAATGGATAACTTTTTTTCCTTTTTTTTACATAGCATGAACATTTCATGGTGAATAAATCCATCCATTCTGAAAAGCTATCCTTCATGTAATTCATTACTTAAAGAGATGTTTACATTTTTCCTTCTCCCACTGAGCTACCATTTCAAAGATACAGTTGTTACAACGGTGACAATATCAATGGTATGGGTACAGGGCTTTACATCATCCTTACTTTTACTGCCGAACCCTTCAGATCACACTTGATCAGAAAGGGTTTTTTTTGTTTTTTTAAGATTCCAGAAGTGGTGCCTTATGTCTCATGTGACAAATATATTTCTGACCCTAACAGAGCAAGAGATTAGCAGACTAATGAGTTCTTGGTGGGTTACAAATGATTAGGCCCTGTAGTTACCATCCACCTGCCGTTCACTCAGTACAGTAGCCGCGTACATCTGAATATATAAAGTCTTGATCCGACAGCAACAATATAGAAACTGATATTTCTCGTGTTTCTAAAACTTCATATTTCAATGAAGAGAATGACTTTGACTTTGAGATCATTTTTGTGAGTTGACTGACAAAGTTGTCATGAAGCATGGTGCATGCTGCATTTTGTTGTGTAGTTTGTGTGTGGGTGTACACACATGCTGGTCTTGGTGGTCCCAGGGTGGGAGAATCCTGGGGATAGTGTGTTGGTTTAGCAGGCTGTTTTCCCCCCTAGCCTGCTGGGTGTCCTGCAGGGCTGACTACAGGATTTCAGCTCAGGTAGAAACATGCTCATACACATGGCACTCTTCAGCCATGCTGTTCCCCTGTCTGCTATTGACTTAACCCTGATGAGCACCGGGCTGGGGCCTGTGAGCGTCCACTCTACCAGGAAAGAAGCACATCAGGTAAAGGATAGAGTATATTCCTGTGTTGCCAAGCAACTGGGTTAGAACTACATTCATTACTGAGAATGTGCACACATTAACACTAGGGGGTTGTCTCTTTCTCATGCTCAGCCTTTCTGCCATTCCCTCTTTCTTGTTCAGTCTCTATCCACATGTCTGTTTTTTTATTATTACTTTCTCTGACTCACTCTTTGTGAATGCCTTTCTTTTCTTCTATACTTCACCTCTTCCTCAGTCCAGTTATGCCATGAATAAATGCTTCACATCTCCTTAAAAACTCATATATATCCAGCTAACTTGCCTATACAAGGTCCATCCACATAGCAACTGTTGCTAGATTGGGCAAGCTTCACAGAACAATGGCAAAAATACCATTCCACGTATTGAGAAATTGTAGTCCACCTTGCAATGGGATCCCAGTCCTTCTTGTCCCCTGAGTGTTAACATCTGCAACTCATTCTTCTGCTTATTTTTGGCCTAGTCATATGCCTCTTTTTGCAATAACTTGCACCTTGTGCTTCTGTCTTTGACATTATCTTATCGTAGATGTGCTGCTGCATGTTATGTTATGTTTTACCACTGTCTTTGCCTTAACCTTAGAACCAACATATTGGTAAAATCTGATTTCAGCTCATGTTAATGATGTAAAACAGTTTTAATCCGGTGTTCGTTCTCCTACATGCTCTCCGTTTGCTATGTTTTCAATCCCCCTCTCTCTGCGGGTTTAACCCACCAACTTGTGGAAAGAAACTATCCTGAAAGTTCTAAGAAATTTCTTTTTGTTTTCTTTTTATTTAATTAAATTTTTTTATAGCGGATATTATTATTACATGTTTCAATATTACAGTAACTTTGGTTCTTCATGAAAGTGGAAAACCAAACAAAGCTCAGCATAATGTCACCTTGAGCATCAACACAAACTGGCAGAACTTCCACATAAGGAGTTGCTTGGCCGTATGATGCCGATTTACCATTTGTTGTGCTGCCAGCACGGTTCCATGCTGCTAGCGTTCTAAAGGTTAACTAGCCTGTGCTTGTTTTCCTGCTTTAGCATATCCTACATGTGCAGCAGGTCCTTTCGTTCAAACCTAGCCTGTTTTTTTGCCTTGCCATTAAAATAACCATTAACTTGGTAAGCCAGTCTAGGCTTTATTTTTCTACCCTAGTTGCATGGTTTTTGTGTTTTTGTGCACATTTGCAACCATGCTAACTAGATTTCACACAAACATGTACAATAAGTCATTAAATCATGACTTTTCACCTGCCGGCATCTATTTCTCACAACACTCTTCTGCTTTTCTTTTTTGCTGGTTTCCTTTTATTCTCAGACTTAGACACCATCTTGTTCATTTGGTCCTGAAAGTGTCATCCTGGTCATTTTCTCTTCCATAGACCCCATTTCACCTGTCACTGGAGTTTCTCTGGCCTCTCCTTCTTTGCTGGGGCTGATGTCTCTTCTGCGGCCTGGATCTGCAATCTTTTCTTATTTACCTCAGGCTAGGCTTGCTCCAGCGTGACTTTTGGAGCTGCGGGTTAGAGTCTAACCTGTGAAAGTTGTTCAGCTTCTCTGTGCTTCTTTTTAGCCACTCAATGACCAGTATGGATATTTCTTTGGCTTTTCTCTCAGCTTTTTAAAGTAATCTTAAAAAAAAAAAAAAATACTCTGAATAAAGTTTTTTCAAAAAGTCAAGTGGACCGAATACAGATACTTAATTTATGTTTTCTGATTGCGAGTATTTTGTTTCACAACAGCCTGCTTATCAACTGGTAATAAACCTTCATTCTGTGATAAATGCTACAATATCTTTTTTGGTCAAATGGTATTTTCAAATGCATTCTGTAAAGCTTATCAAACTTTACAACAGTTGGTGTGAAACAGCACATTTGTTGTTGGAGCATGGATCAGTCAATTGTTTCTCCATTATTACCATGAGCACGACTGAAGTAGAACTGAGAGGTAGATGAGTGTGCTCTGTTGGGGTAGAGCTTTATGGCAGTCTGTGATGTCTCTCTGCTTTCTACAGAGCTCCCTACTGCTTACATGCTCAATTTAAGTGTGGCAAGCATTATCTGCCATTAAGAAGCTGATTGGTGTGCAGGCGGACCCTGAGGCTTCCTGTGCTGCACTGTCACTTCCTTTACAGAATGATAAAATACCAAAAAATGTAAGTGACACTTGCTGTTTCTGTGATTTTCTTAACTTCTTTTTTGGTCCAGCCAAACTCTTGTCACAGCATTATTAATTTAAAATGATGTAGTGATGATAACAGTAATAATAATAATAATAATAATAATAATAATAATAATAATAATAATAATAATAATAATAATAATAAGAAGAAGAAGAAGAAG
>JBBJLS010000016.1:13886153-13914001 GCA_037577275.1 Bryconaethiops microstoma | reverse complement strand
ACATTTGTGAATTACTGCTTTATTTTTTTATTCACATTTTCCACCCTGTCCCAACTTTTTCTGATTTGGGGTTGTAGCAATTTACTAATTTAATCTATGAATTAAAAGCAAAAACAAACCGTGATGTATATCAACCTTTGTATTCAGTAACACTTTACTTGGACATAGTACATAGTACAGTTACTATGTTACTAAAAATGTTAACATAATTTATACTTGGCATAACTATGGCATAAAGATGTCATGGCAAATGTAATATGCTTCTTGCAATGTTATTACAATGTCATATTACCTTTACTGGTAATTGTCATGGCACGCTACAATGTTCAATGTCATACTAATTTGAAGTCAAGACATTGTATGCATCACATCATCTCCCATAATTGCTGTATATGGTTATATCAATGGAAATAATCTATCATGACAATATATGATAGCATATGACATCTGTGTGACAATTTATGATAGCATATGACATGTTTGTCAGTGTTATGTCAAGTATATTATGGCATGAAGATTGAGGTTTGGGGCTGGTCAACCTTGAGATCTTTGAGATCATGTTTTCTAGGAAGTATTCTGAGACATCTGGGTAAAAAAAAAAGTAATGTGGCTGAAAGTCTGTGACTCTAAGGTCTGTCTCTCTCTGTGTCTCACCTCTGTCTGTCTCTCTTCTCTCCCTTTCTCTTTGCGCTCTGTCTCTCTGTTTGTGCAATTTAATTGAGGTGCTGGCAATTAAACTATGCCCTGGAAGCCATATTCAGCTTGCTCAATAGATCGTGGCAGCATCTCCAGTGGAAAATAAAGTGCCTTTGTCTGTTGTGTTCGCCTCGCTCACCCCTCCTGGGAAATTCTCTGATGTTTACAGAAATGCTTAGAGGCGCCGGACACAGTTTGAGTGCAGCTCCCCCTCTTTTGCAGATTGGATTGTCCCATCTCTATGACACCACTTTCTTTCTCTCTTGGATGTAAACCTTTCCATTTCCCATTTTATGTGTCTAATTATCAAGCAATTCCATTTGTTCAAATGAGGGCAAGTGTGTTCACCTAATGTACTGAATATCAGTGGCAGAAATGGCAAAGAAAGAAAGAATGGGGGTGACAACCTGCACTCAGTTAACTACTTCCATAGTGTCAAAGACTATAATAACATTTCAGCAAAAATGGACCAATTGTTTTTTTTAACAACATGACACAGATTTCATGATTGGTGGAGCTCTGTTCTTTTGCCAGTTCAAGTCAGTTCAGAACCTGTTCAAACTAGACATATTCAGACGACGTGAACAACCAATCAAAATGTCAGATTAGATAGGTGAGCTCTTGCAGTTTGAACACAGCTCAAGTGTATCTTGTGCAAGCTTTAAACAATGTGTAAATACTTTATAATAATTTGATATAAAAACCCTCCTCCAGGTTCCTTTCATTTTCTGTCATAACTCTTCAAATTATCACAAATCTCTTCAAAATCACAAATCTCATCAACACCATAAAACTGGCATCTTTTCTGTGACAAATCCTTACAGAAAATGCAGATAAATTGGCTAGACTACCACATAGCTATATTCCAGTAAATAAAGCTGAGACATTTTCAGTAGAGGTTGTTGCTGGACTCTTCCCTTGGCAGCAGTGTGTTAATCAACACCCCATTCACAGCTGAGGAGCTGCCTTCAGCTGTTAGCATTAGTCAAGTGTTACGCCAACAAAACATATCAGCCCACGTCGCTACAGTCACACAGGAAACCAAAAGAAAGCTGTTTGATCGGGTCAGTAAGGATCACCTCCCTCCAGATGGATTTTGGACTCCTCCAGCTAGCTAACTGAGTAATCTGTAAGTGTAAATAGTTCTGTTATCACCATTGGTGCACAATGTTAAAGTTTTTCACAACTACTAGCACATTAATTACTGTACTGGTCTGAGTGGATCTAGATATCTGAGACAAAATCTAGGTCCACTATCACAGACAATCAGAGAGCAAAATTACAAAATGTTCTGCAAAAAACATGTAAGGTAGGGGTGAGTGCTTGCTGTAAATGGATTGTCTCTACAGATGTGTGGATATTAATGTGAAATCCCTTGTAAATAGATTTGTCCACACATGAAGACAAATGGGTAAAACCCATGTATCTCAATACATTAAAAACAGGTTTCTAATTCAACTGTCACTACATGTTATAAGCAGCTGTATGTGTGGACCGAGTCTTTATTTCTGTTCAGATGGTTTTGATTAACATTTACAAGTACAGCATTTGGCATACACTCTAATCCAGCGTTACAGCACTTCATTGAAAAGTAGGATTCTTAAGAATACACATATATAAGCCATTCATGATAAATGACAAAACCCTAAATAAACTTAAATCGCTTCTTGTTGGACTTCATTCATACAGGCTTATAAAAGCAAACTAAGCAATCACCAAGAGTGGCACTTGAGGAATGAATAAAGAAATGAAAAACATATAACAGTTAATACTAATACCGTAATTAATGTGCTGTGTCTTCGAAATCAGCGCAAAACACTGATTTTTAGATAAACAAGTTGTAAATGCATTATCAGGAATACCCATTAATTTTGCATTTTTCATGCCATGTCTAGGCAAGAACTGAAAAGAGATGAGGCAGTAGAGAAGTTGCATGCATCTTCTGCAAAAGTTTCTACATCCGTGATCAAATTACATGTATATAAGTAAAAATGTATCATCTACAAAGAATAACATTAAACATGGCAGTTTTTTGTAAACTGTAGTTAACATAAAATATAAAATGTGTAATAACTTCCACAGACCACAGATACATACACATACACACAGCAAGAAAATATGATCCTTTCTGTGTGGAGTTCACACAAACATAGATTTTAATATGGATAATATAATGGAGTGCCCATTCTGTAGAGCATTTATTAGGTCAGGTACTGATGTTGGACGAGAAGGCCTGCCTCGCAATCTCCGTTTCAGTTTGTGGGGTTGAGGTCAGGGCTCTGTACGGGCCAGTCAAGTTCTTCCACATTGAACTCACCCAACCATGTTTTTATGGATCGTGCTTTTTGCACTGGGCACAGTCAAGCTGGAATAAAAAAGGTTCTTCCTCAAACTGTGTCCAAAAAGTTGGAAGCATGGCATTGTCCAAAATGTCTTGGTCTTCTGAAACATTAAAATTGCCCTTCACTGGAAGTAAGGGGCCTAGCCCAAACCCTGAAAAACAGGTGTGGCCATATAATGTGTGTATTACAGTGTTCCTTCTTTTTTTAGGATGACACCACTGGTCATGGTTTATTTAATTGGTCTGTAAGGATGGTACATTGGTTTGCATCAGTTTTCATAAAAGGCTGTAAGCTGTCATAAGTAAAGTGTTAAGAATATTTTGTTTCAGCTATTCATAATCATATGCTTTCCGCTCTCTGTAAAGTCTTTGCGAGATCACAGTGTGAAAAAAGTAAAAGTTGATTTGAAGTGGTGGAATAAACTCCCTCTTCAGATCAGACCGTGGAATGCCTCACTGTATGCAAGCGTCGTCTGAAGACCCACCTCTTCAAGGAGCACTTTGGTGACTAACTAAGCCTCTTGTTTATGTTTATTTATTTCTTCTTTTTGATTTTCAAAAAGTTAAAAATTAAAAAACTTACTCTTATCTGCATGCCTTCCTTACTTTTGCCTTAAACTCTGACTTTTCTTTGACAGGAGCTGTTTAGGTGTACTTAGCTGGCAGTAACTTGGTTGAACAGCCGACGTTGATTTAAGTATAGCTTTACAGGTTTGAAGCAGTGATGTGGATAAGATGTGGCTCTGGATAAATGTAAGTTTATGTGTGAAGTGAACTGGTGTAAAATATTGTGTTTGTTCATTTAACTTAAAACTTCATTATGGTTTCTTTTAAAGAATGTATTTGAGTGGATTTAAACTAGTTAAATTGCTTGTTACTACACGAACTAATTTTTAGGTTGAACTGAAAAAAAACAACATTCTTTTACAGTGCAAGTTGGAATTATGTGTAATTAGCTCTGTTTGGCATCTCATTGCTGTTTTTCTATTCCAGTCCTGAATATGTATGTTTCAGTCAAGCATACAGTCTAATTATGTCTCCTGGTTTTCTAGACACTAGAGAGAGATGCTCTAATTCTGGAGAAAAATACTGATGCAAGAAGTGTTAACTCTGCTGAAGCGATGGCAATGGTGTGACTGTGTAAAGAATTTGCAATGATATGTGTGTGTAGAACAAAACATATGATGCATATGTAGCTTCATGCCAATATTTAGGAGCTGACTAGTAAAATGAATTTTCAAATAAGGTAAGATGAGAACTTCATTTATCCAGAGGGAAATTCTTTTGTCCTAAACATGCTCAATGCAACAAGAGGAATAAAGATAGACAATCAAGATTTTAAAAAGAACAGAACAGTAGTCACAGTGCAAATGTCATAACAAAATAACTCTAACAAAGTAACAAATAACTATAGCAGATATAATATAATAACATTATTAGTGCAAGTGGTTATGACAAGTGACATAGTGTTTGTGCCATGAATATAAAGAGAGATAGCAGCATGTGATGGGGGGGATGAAACAAACATTCAATAACATACAGATGAGTAAATAAAAAGCAGATGAGTAATATCGCACGATCCAAGTGAGAAACCAAATGACATTAATGCAGAGAAAGATCACCTACAGAGCGAGGAAGATTTATACAGTCGAAATAGGAAGGATTTCCTGTGGCGTTCTGTTCCGCATTTAGAGGCAATGAGTCTTTTGCTGCGTGTGCTCCGATGGCCTATCATGGAGGCGCACATGAGGTGAGAGGGGTTGTCCATGATACTGAGAAGCTTTTTCAGCATTCTCTTCGGCATTCATCCTCTTCTCATACACCTTCTCCAGTTATAAAAAATAAAGGGCTAGATGAGTGGTCCCCAACCACGGGGCCACGGACCGGTATCAGTCCATGAGTCATTTGGTACCGGGCCACACAGAAAGATAGAATAAAAGTATTTTATTGATTACCAGAGCAAAATGAGTAAAAACAAACACACTTTGTTTTTAGTTGTATCTGCACTGGGCCATGACAATATTTACATAAAACTGGTCCGTGGCGCAAACAAGGTTATGGACCGCAGGCCTAGATAACTTACAGTTAAAGTTTGGTTAAAGGGTATTGATTTGGCTGCCCTGTAATGGATGGACTGGTGACCTGTCCATTGTGTTTCCCTACCTTTCACCCTACAACCGCTGGGATAAGCTCCAGCAACTCCCATAGCCCTGGTTAAGGATAAGCTTTTCAGGTATTGGATGAAAGGAAGGACATACAACACACACACACACACACACACACACACACACACACAAAGTAAAGTGGTCCTTTAGAGTCATGAGTGAACATACGATGGCACAGCACACAGTGTAAACAATGTTAAATTCTTCTTCTGCATGTAATCCATTTACCAAGTAAAGTAGTGGGCAGCCAGCAATGGGGCACCCGGGGAGCAGTGTGTGGGGACAGTATCTCACTCAAAAGAACCTCAGTGGTGCCACTATCAAACCCACCACATTCTGATTGCAGAGTCCATAACTACTAGGCCACCAGCTGCCCCAGAGTGAGACACTCATTCACGAGAACAGAGAGCCAGTGGCTCCATTTGTATTTATATATATCACAGTTACATTTGTGGGTAACTTGGAGTGTCGTCTTGGGGAAGGGAGGAGTAGGATCAGACAGCAGACCTAAATAAATATGGGTCCTTTGATCAGGAAGGTGAGACAGAATGTGAAATGGCACCGCTGCCTAACGTGCAGAAATGGAGCAGAGCGACCCTGTCCCCAGGCCTGCATTTCATATCCATCGTAATTATGTTGTTCTGAATAATTTGTATTGAGAATCCAAGTGCCGAGGATTTGGAGCACTGAGGCATTAAGAAAAACAGGAGAGGCACTTGTCGGAAGCCCAAAGAGTGACCACATAACTGCTCTGACAAACAGCTCTCTCAATCCTCTAGCCAGGATGAATTTCATCATTCTAAAGGAGCGGATCTAAACTAGAGTGTGTGAGTACATGCGTGCAGCTGCAAATAGTTGTTGTGGTTTACATTGCCTAGCTTGTTTGATGTTTTTTGTTTTGACTTGTTTTCATTTTAGAAAATGCCAATATTTCTAATAAATAATGGAGAGTATATGCAGTCTGAGAAGCGCATTGATTTGCAGCAATGAATTTTCAATACTGAAATACTGCGCTTTTTGAAGCTATATCAGGTCACTTTGGGTAATCTTTTTTTTTCCAATAGGAGGATACATGTGGTTATCTTTGCACTTTATTGAGTCAGATTGTAAATCAAATAGGTGAAGAGGGGTGTGTGCGCACACGCGTGCATGTGTGGTTATAGCACCCAGGGATGCACAAAACTTCAAAGGTGGCTGGGAAAAAGAAAATTTCGCTGTAAGATTTCACTTTGATGGTTATCCTCTTGCCTGTTTGAATCACCAGCCAGTGTTACAAATGTCCCGAGAATGTCTGGTTCTTTCAATTATTTTTTCCTTTGCTCACAATACCTATTTGCCCCCTAAACCTGATTATGCGTGCAGGACATGCAAATTCAGCCCTCCTTTTTATATTTGGTTGAAATACTTACATGCTCTAAACTAGTTCACTGTCACCCACTCTTTTGTTTATTTATACTTACATTTCTATTTGTATATTTATTCTGTTTAATGTTTTTTTTTCCCATTCTTTCTTTCCCTGCCCCATTTTCCCCTTGCAGTTGCTATAGGAACGAACCAGGGGGTAGTAAGTATCCAAACTTTCTTTTTTCTTTTGCAACAGAAGAATGATGCCTTAAGCTTCTCCAGCAGATGGGAACAAGGCTGTACAAGTAACTGGTTTAAATAAGCTGTCCTCACATTTCTGCCTGCTTGAGTACAGACACCACTGGCATCTTCTGATATGCCTATATGCTGTAGCTTGTAGGGCCCTCCACTGTGTAATATATTCAACCCTGGATGGCCTAGTTTGCTTCATTAGTGAACAAATACACCAAAAACGGGTGCTCAAAAGCGATGCAGTACAACAAGGGTTCCCAATTACAGTCCTGGCGACCTACACTGTACACATTATTTTGGGCTTTATCGCATCTAACACACCTGATTCACCTCATTAACTGATTAACAAGCCCCTCGTGGGCTGAGTCAGGTGTGTAGAGTAGGTGAAAACACAAAAATATGCAAAGCAGGAGGTCGCCAGGACTGGGACTATAAATGCCCATCGCAGTTGGGAAATGCAAAAAGTAATTGTACTTAGTCACTACTCTTAAGTATTATTTTTCTCTCCAGTCACTAAAGTTCCTGAACATTTTACTTTTTTAGGTTTTTAAGCCGAAGTTACTTTGAAGAAGGCAGCTTTGCAATAAAGATATTTTTGATTGTGTAGTGTGTTTGTAAATACTCAAGTATTTAATTTAAAAACGTTTGATTTCTAAAAAAAGAACAATTATTTTTTTCACGCAATAATACCTTTTTTTTTTTTTTTTTAAACATAATATAGTAAATATAATTATTAAATAGAACTCAGCAGCTTCTTTACAAATGCCAGAGTGGCTGACTAAGCCTGAGTAGACTGATAAGCCAGAGTGATGATCTGATTATTTATATTTGATGCTTTTTTAGGGATGAACTAAACAGTCTCCTCAGTGTATCAGTATAGGTTTTGCATTAATATAACTCAATGGACTGTGGGAGCAGGTGCTGAACTGAAGGTAGTGGAGAGACCATGAAAATTATTGAGAATTTCAGGCCTCAAATTAAAAACTTAAATAAATAAATAATGTTTTAATTAAAAGAAAATCAAAACAGCATTTTTTTTCTGTAATGTTTCTTTAAGATTTATTATAACTGTAATTTGGGTAGGTTTTTTTTTATGCATCATTACATGGTTTTTCCCCACCCCCTGTATGACCTTCTCACATTGAGATCTCTAAACACACTTCCTCTGACAATCACTGAATGCACATCGCAAATTTGCACACTAATGCACATTACACCTTTTATATTCATATGTATATAGTTTATGTTCATATTTCATATTTTATATTTATACTTTATACTGTATCCTTTTTGCACTACGTTTCTTATGCTGCTAACAGAGAGCTGCTAAATGGTGTTTCATTGTTCCTGCAACAGTGACAATAAAGATCTATCTTATCTTATACATTTAGGATACTGTATTCAATGTTCAGTCATCACTACTTTTTAAGTAGTCCAGTTTTTTCTGCCTACTTCTACTTTTAATGAGTTATATTTCGACTCAGTGTCCATATTTTTACTGGAGTAATTTGTACTTTTTTGTGATGCTACTTTTTCAAGCTTCTTTAGCTGAATGTTTTTGTAGACCTGCACATCCAAGCCAAGAACCAGGGACCTTTATTTTTAGAGTGAAAATGAGCAATGAGCACTAAGGATATGTTAATATTGGAGCCACAATTCTCAGAGTTATTCCAGCATTTTTGGCCTGCTATCAATGACGCTTTTGGAGGTTTGGAGAATGGGGGAGAGCGTGAAGGAGACAGATTGCTTGGCCTGCTGGCTCTCACGGCTGTATCATTAGCTTGGCTAATTGGATATTAATGACTGTGTGGCTTCCATTACAGCGAATGGTACACCTGAGGACATTAATATTGTGCGGGAGAAAGTGTAAAGAGCCAAACCACCTCTGTAGTTCCAAGGAGAGATTGCTTTAATGAACGAAAGAGCAGACTCAAGAAGACGCTCAGCCCTGGAGAGAGTGTCTCCTCTATTATATATCCCATGTCATGGGCCTCTTTTTGGTCTTAAAGGAAAAACATTTCAAATTTCATCTGCTTTGCAGTAGACAATTACAAATAGATACTGTCACATTTACATTTACAGCATTTAGCTGACGCTCTTATCCAGAGCGACGTACAACAGTGCTTAAGTAGTCTACATCTGTTTCTTAAACTTGTAAAGCTTAACTTAAGTCCACATCCATTGTTCAAACTAGTTACTGCATGCTCATTAAACCAATACTCCAGACAAACGACACTTAAACAATACCTGTCAAAGTTTTTTTTTGTTTTTTTTTTATTAGCTGGAGAAAGTCAAATGAAACATGGTTAGTCACTAAGGTGCTCTTTGAAGAGGTGGGTCTTCAGGCGACGCTTGAAGACACGCTTGTACCTTTAATGTCTGAAAGTGAAATCTCACAGGAGAAGGAAAAATGTGTACATTACTTCACTGTACATTAATGCGATAAGACTTTTGGGCTATTTGTTTTTGTCCATTCATCTTGACATATCTGTACAAGACGGCTTCTTCAAATACTGTAAAACACAAATAAAAATGAAAAATGATGTGGGGTTTTGATATGACAGCAGTAATACATGAGCTGTTTGGCAAATGTTTCAACAAAAATAAAAAGGAATGCAATTTATTGAGCACAGTATAATGTGTAGAAATAGTACCTTTTAAAACACAATCCCTTCATTTTTTTCCTTTCAAAATCCATCCAGGAGGACAGAAAAGTTCCTCTAATTGATGAATCCCTAACATACTATCCACATTCAATCACTGGACGAGGGAGCCTGGTATTCATGCCATGTGTGTGAGCTGCTGCCACAATGGTCAAAGTCACATTCCATGCCAAGGCAATCCGTCTGGCTATTTATCCACTTATGTGGTGGCAGAAAGAAGAAACAATACTTCCGCTAGGTCCTCCAGTAGTGCTGGACAAACACTGGAGGATGGATTTCCAGTTTTGCCAAATATTCCCCAAATTTATTCCCTGAAGTGAGGCTGTGCCATTCATGCCCCGCTGCCTTGTTCAGTCCTGGCCTAGGAGAAGGATTCTAAAAGTTACAAGGCCTAATGATCTGTTAATCAACAGTTCAGTATTTTCAGAGGCTTCATTTGTTCATTTATTATTTGGTCCTACCTTGTTGTAACCTGTATGCAAACTAGAAGCTATAGATCAAGTATGACTTGTAGCTGTGCCCTTACTCATTAAGAGGCAGTTTCTCAAACACAGATTAAGCCTTTTCCTGTATTTTTAAAAAGGTAAAAAATCAGAATTTAGAATTGAGACTAAGACTAAGACTTGGGGTACATGGAGAGCTGTGCAAATTAGATATTTGGCTGAAATATTGATTTAAAGACTTAAAAACCAATTTACTCTTTTCTTCTCTACAGTGAAGTGTCCTTACAGAGATGATTCAGTGAATAAAACAATGCTTGTTCCTTAGCAAGAGTTCTCTTTATTCTCACAGGTCTGGCTCTTACTGTTTGTTTTAGATGAAGCCTGGCATTCAAACAAACTATTCAGACTTAGACTGGTATGAGATACCTTCTCTGTTCGTAAGAAGAAAAAAAAAAAGATCATAGACTAGCGTTCCTGCCCTGAAAAACACAAGGTTTCGCTACTGCTTCACTCATACCTTTATGAATCCTTTGCACCAGCCACTATATTCACTATGTTTAAATAGCAACAAGAGAGCGGCAACAAAGTTTTCCACGACATTGTTGAGCATCATATGCGCAAGCTTTTTCCAGGAACATTGATTTCCTAGAACATGCTGATCTTAATTTCCCAGCACGCAGGGCTTACATAATTGGCAATTAATAGAGGGTTGGAGTGCAAAAGAAAGGGGAGAAAAGAGTTCCATTAAAGCCCTTCCCACCCATTAAACAATCCCTCTCCGGTCTACAGTAAACAAATTCGCCTTAACTGACAGCAAGCTCCTCTGAGGCCAATCATGGCAAATAAATGCAGAAAATGACTCCACAAGCAGTTAGCAAGGCTGCTAATTGCAAGATTTAAGTGGAGGCAAATGTTATTTTTGTTTGAAGTGGTTGAAATCAGTATAGTGCAGTTGAGAAACAAGTCAAAATGGAGTGGGGTCACTAATAATACACTCAGTGATATTCTAATTATATGTTACTCTGGTCCATACATCCATACACATGACAAGTAAAGCGATAATAGGTTACCAGCAAAACGAATAGGCTTGACCTCAATAAGACCTGTATTTACTGTATGATTGTAGAAATCAACAATTAAAATGTAATGACGCTAAGACACCAGGAACGTTCTCCACAATTCAACATTCATCCAGGTCCATGGTCTTCTCCATAACAAGATAGAGGTGCTGCACATACTGTACGTTCCTCCACAAATTCTGTGAGCACTGTAGAGCGTTACAGAGAACAACACCATGTAGCACTCCACTTGCCCTTTAAGGAGGAATCTTAAGTGTGAGAGAAGAGATCTGGTGAAGGATTTTATTAGATATATGGCCCGCTTATAAAGACAGAGCAATGAAAATGATAACGTCAAAATGTAAGCTTTTAAAAGACCACAAAGAACCTCATCTGAACGTTCTTCTGCATACCTGCCTTTGAATACACGTATATTTCAAGATATTGTCACTGTCATGTTCAAACCGTGCATCTTCAAAATGGCAATTGACAAAACTGTAACTTTTAATGTCATTGGTTAAGAAACATTCATTCTATTTAAAGCACTGCTGTATTTTTCAAATGACGGAAGACATAACACATGAAAAAGCAAAGTGGCCACTTATAGGCATGCGGGAATACACCACAGTGTGAACAATGTGAAATTGTTCACACTGCCTTCACAGAGTTGTGAGATTTTGATATGACAGTATCATATGCTTCTATATGTTAAACATCTGAGAAAATGGTATGCAAAGCTGGACAGTAACATTTGTGACAGTAGCGTTTTTTAATCCTCCTATTGTGTTCATTTAGGCTTAACACTCTTTGTGTTCCCAGTCAGTTTTGAACATGTTAGTTGATCCATGATAATATATATATTACTACCTAATGTTGTGTTGGAACTTTCTACTAACTCAAATTTATGTGAAAATTACAAGTTTTGAACTTCCATTTCCTATTTATGGCTTATAGGCCTCATTCACATAAGAAAAACATATTATAGAGAGATTATTTTGACTGTAACACATACTAAGCCGAAAATTTTTTACAAAGTTTTTAAACCATTAAAATTTTCTTAAGAAGTACAACAAAATAACACCTGTCATGTTCCCGGTAAAAAATTGACCAGTATGATTTATTTAGTAAAGAAAAAAGACCATTTTTGTGGTTGCTAAGGTATAAAAGGTGGTTACTGTGGTGTTGGAATGGGTTGCTAAGTAGTTTTTAGGTGGCTGCTATGGTTTAGAAGGTGGTTGCTTAGTAGTTTTTAGGCATTTGCTGTGTGTAGGAGGTTGTGGCTAAGGAGTTTCCAGATGGTTGCTATTAGATACAATGTGGGTGCTAAGTAGCTTCTAGGCAGTTGCTATGGTGGATGAGGTGGTTGCTAGGGAGTTTTTAGGTGGGTGCTATGGTATCTGGGTCAAAGCAATTTCTTCCGGGATCAATAAAGTTTTCTGATTCTGATATACAAAGTGGTTTCTAGGATGTTGCTGGGTGCTTGCTGCAGTGTAGGAATTGGTTGCTTAGTAGTTACTAGGCAGCTTCTATTTGTAGGAGGTGGTTGCTAAAGAGTTTCAGAATTTTTGCTGTGGTATACCAAGTGGATGCTAGGTGCTTGCTGTGGTGTTGGAGGTGGTTGCTAGGGAGTTTCCAGATCGTTGCTATGGTATAAAAGGTGTTTGCTATAGTGTAGGAGATTGTTGCTATATAGTTTCCAGGTAGTCGCTAGGGTGTAGGGCTTGTTGGCTGGGGAGTTTCTATGTGGTTGCAAAGGTATACAAGACGGTTGAAGGGCAATTTAAAAATTTCTCCAGAAATTTTGCATTTTTATTTGAATGAATTGTCAACAGGTGTGGTTCCCCATGGAGTAAAAATTGAATTGGAGATTCCTGCGGGGGAAAGGGGGACATAAGGTGTGTGTTACTTTAAAAAAGTACAAAAAATAAAGTAAAAATATCTATTATCTTTTTAAACAAAGCCTCTTATGCAATATCTTTGAGGTCTAGCCCAATGAATCTATTTGCTCCTATATAATGTCCAGTCTACCCCCAGCAGGGATCAGTTTAAAATTCTACTTCATTAAATCAAAAGTTATGCAAGAACTTGATCTTGAATTAACACTTTGTTAATGACGGTTCTGGACTCTAAAGTCAGAGACTTGAAGGAAGTCACTCTTTTAAATGTATGAAGTGAACTTGCCAGCAGCTCAAGCATACTAAAAAGCTCATCCTAATCAGATAACAACAAAGACATCCACCCCACCCCCCACCCCCCACCCTCTTCCACAAGTGTTGTCATTAGTAGTTCTCTATTAAAATGCAAATGAAGGAACTGAGATAGCTCTGAATTTGTTGGTACATGCCTGATGCTGTTGAATCCCTCAACGTTTCTGGTGACACTATTTTAGGTTTCCATTACAATGCCCTTGTAATGCCTTTATTAAGGCTTATCAAGCCTATAGCCGCCAATTAACTGGCTGTCCATTACTGTTTTATGAAGCAGTAACTAGAGTGAATTAGGCATTTTTAGAGCACCTGTATATGTGCATTACATTATAATACATTATCTTATCATTTATTTGATTAGTGCTTTAAAACAAAACAAGTCAGTGACTGCCTGAAAACTTTGTTTAGAAACATAGTTAATACAAACCCCATAAACAAATCAGTGTCGTAAAGATTTAAATGTAAAAGTTTTCACTCTTGCAAAATGTTTAATTCGCCCTGCGATAGGCTGGCAGCCCACCCAGGGTGAATCTCTGCCTCGTGCCCGTAGACCCTAGGAAAAGCTTGGGGTACCCAAGACCCTAGTGAGGATTAAGCGGTTACAGAAAATGTATGAATGAATGAATGAATGAATGAATGAATGAATGAATGAATGAAAATGTTTAATTCATCTTTATGACTGCTTATCGCTATCCATTCATTATCTGAGCTATGTATCCAAATCAGGGTCGTGGGGGCGGGTTCTGGAGCTTATCCCAGCTCTCATAGCTGATAGGCAGAAAAACACCCTGAACAGGTCGCAAGTAAATCACAGGGCAGACACACAATCACACCTAGGGGGCTGGGAACTGAACCCATGCAACATCTTACTATGAGGCAAGTGTGCATGCTTGCACACACACACACACACACACACACACACACACACACACACACATGTCTACATCCCAAACAGTGTCAACTTTACATTACAAAAGCTGAATAGCACTTAATGACAACAGTCATGAACATTAAAAAAGTTTCATTATTGTTCATGACGCGTCATGTCATATTTATGACAGGCTCATGTCACTCTTATGTAAACACCTTCAAGTAATGTGCTCCCAGTAATGTTTGTGTCAACAATAAAACACTGACAAAAGAACTAAACATCAACTCCCACCAGCTCTGCTTTGCTGGGTTCTTATCTGATGCCTATGAATGTGGCAAATTGTCAAAGAAGTGATGACACTCCACGGGTATGATGTGTTTCAGTGACTGGAGGTCCTGGAACTTCCTCTCCTTGATTGGCAGAGCCCGTGAAAACATTCTTATCCATTTCATTGGCTCATTTGGCACCTCTACCCTCTGTGGCAGTTCTGCTCACACAGACTCCTCTGCAAATGACAGCTTGAAATGGACTTTGCCTTCACTGCTAAACCAAAGAGCCCGCAAGTGATGCACAGTCGGATCCCCAGGTTTTTTGCCTGGTCTGATGCCTGTTTTTTTGCCTGGTAAGATCCATTCATTTTCACCATGCTTGAGCACCTTCACATGGTAAGGTGATGTCCTGATTCTTGCAGTCTGGAGTGACATAGTCTCTCAGGGTGAAGATATCCGTAATCGTTTTGCGTTCAATAGTACTATGCATGCTGTCACATTCCATTTGCGTGTGCCCTGCAACAAGATATTTCTGTGTTATTAGTACCCGATATTTCCTTGCATTTCATCTATATTGGTGAAGCTCAGAGAACGCATTTGCCACACATGCATTGCGGTTCTGATAGCTGCAGCCATTGCTCCACACTATGATTCCTTTGAGTTCTGCATAGTCTTTGATAACACCTTCAAAATGGAGGTATTGAAAGTGTGCAAACATCTCACTGTTCAAGTCGCCCTCCGATTCATCCCAAATGTAGCAGTATCTTTCCTTTGATCTCAAGTCGAAGAGGGTAAAGTTATGGACCTGTAGTTTTGTTTTGTAGTACATACTGCTGCCTTGGGTTTTCAGACACAGCAGTACAGCTTGCAAGTCCATTGTCCAAACAGATGTCTCATTATTCGCAGAATCCTTGTCGCAGGATTTCTCTTGCCTCGCTTCATCTTTATTGGAGACATGTGCATCATATTCGTCCTTACTGATATTCCCATGTTTGAATGAAACACAAACATCACATTGATCCTTTTGCGGAATGAAAACTGAAAAGTTCTCTTCATGGAACACATCTGTGAAATGTTTTATTCCAGCAGCCCTCACTCCAGCAGTTGCAGATGCCTGTTGATATTAACGATGCAGTTGGGAGATGGTTGTGCCTGATGAAGAAATTTCTTGTCTTTGTAGGTCTCTGTGCATCTGCAATAGTGTGAATCGACAGTAGGCAGGTCTTTCAACCAGTCCTTAAGGAAATCCTTGACATCAGTTTCAAGCCTTGCATGCTTGCCACACGTAGGGGCAGATTTATACGCAGGCACTGTTGCTTGTTCAACATGGTTGTTGGGGGTTTGTTAAGCTACTCTGAAATGGTTCTTTCAGGAATACCAACTGTAGAAGTGCCTTGCTGACTTTGAGACTTGTTCTATCTTGAAGCTTCAGTTGGTAGGACATTTATGAATTGCGTTGGGATCCCCCAGCAGCTTTCTTTTGCTTGATACCAACCTTTGAGACCAAAGTGGTGATGTATAACTGACGCTCTTACCAGGTGTTCATTGCCTATATCTTCTGAAATATCTACTGCTGCTGCCCTTCTGTAATGACTTGACAGTGTCGAGTTGAGACTCACTGACAGAACTTAAGAGTTGCAGGGAGCACCCATAGCCTTTGCACTTATATCTTTAACATCTTTGGGTGTTGTATGACAATCCTTTGAGACGTTTCTCCTTAGATTCATTTTGTTTCTAGGTTCCTGGACTTAGTTTTCTATTTCTTTTCTAATTTTGTTGAAATTACCAGTATCTTCATCCTGCTGTTCTGGAGTTCTGACCACCACGTCTTCATTTTCAGAGGACTCATCACAGGATGGGGTATACCATAGGTGGCAGGCATTATGAGGAGATGATTCCAACTTTGTGGACACAGTTTGGGGATGAACATTTTCTATTCCAGCATGACTGTGCCCCAGTTCACAAATCAAGCTCCATAAAGACATGGATGGAAGAATTTGGTGTGGAAAAACTTGACTGGCCTGCACAAAGCCCTGACCTCAACCCCATCCAACACCTTTGAGATTAACTGAAATGGAGATTGCGAATCAGGCCTTCTCATCCAACATCAGTGCCTGACCTCATAAATACTCTGCAGAATGAATGAGCACAAATTCCCACAGAAACGCTAAAATCTTGTGGTAAGCCTTCCAAAAAGAGTGAAAGCTTTTATAGCTGTGAAGGGGGGACAAGCACCCTGTTAAATTTGAATGCAATGTCATAACAGTCCCCGTTGGTGTAATGGTAAGGTGTCTCAATACTTTTGTTCATATAGTGTATTTATATTTATATAAAATAGTGTACAGAATTTTATTTTTATTTTATTATACTGTTATATTGCATAGTGTTTATTCTATTGGTTATGCTTAGTTTACTGTTTTCTTTTGCATTGTCCACTTAACACTGAAACAATGCAAATTTTCCACTAATAAACGGTTATCTTACCTTTTTTATCTTATAACGGCCACCTAAAATAAAATGTTACCTGGATTTTTACAAAGACTGGCAAAAAAAGAGAAAAAAATCCAAAAAATGAGGATGGATCAAAGATAGGCAGTGGGACGTCTTCCCTCAAAACCTCCTGAGCTGTCTGGGAGGCAAAAAAAAAGTCAAGGGTGAGTTTGAGAAGTGAATGTGAAGGATGTTTGCGGAAAGCTACATGGCAATTGTTTGTTTGCTTCACTACGTTCTGTTGGAATTTCAGGGGGCTGTCAGAAGCATGAGCAATGGAGTTTCAGCTGGAGAAGTGAATCGGCTTCAAAAGCCCTCAGCAGACTGAGCTGATTCAAACAGACTCCATTTTTTCAGCCAGGATATAATAATTTATAAGAAAGTTGGCAATTTGATTTAACTTGCCATGCCTGGTATGAATGCACATTGATTAAAAAAAAATACTGACACCACTATTGTGGTTCCTCTTTCTCAAACTGAAGAACATAGGCTGTGTCCCTCTAATTTAGCATGCTCTTCACCAAATCACATCATTTCACGCACAAAGCAGTGAAACAGACTGTCAGAATGAAAAGGATTATCAAATAGTTATTACTTCTCTTGAAGACTTTTTTCTTATTTCATGCCTTTTCTTATAAGTGGATAAGAGTGTTGTAATTAGCACGCATGCCACAATTACTGTCTTCATCTCTGGCACTCTATATTATCCATAATTAAAATGAGGATCATTAACATAATTGCAATTGACATTGCGGCACAAACATCACCAATAAGTAGCATCCAATAATCTTAACTGTTATAGTCTCAATACCATCATAATCTTACCACAAATAACATAGTTGTAGGTTCTTCTATGGCACTGACCCAAAGAACCTATTATTAATATGATGATAGTGACGCTAAATCTACAGAGAAGAAAATTGTTGGCAGGTCTGATAGAATTTGTAAGTTTAGCAGTAATTGAACCAGTAGTCAATGCAGTCATTATGCCAGTGGCCAGAATCCAGAGAATGTACCACTGATGACACTACAGCTACAAACTCACTATAGATTCAGTCAGTATCAGTTTCAAAATGTATCTCCAGAATCCTCCCCTGATGTCTATCTGTACGAAATATTATCTCTATACCACAGCATTTGCCACAGGATATGTAGATGACAAAGGAACCTCATAATCCTCTTCTGTGATAGCGAGCAGTTATTCTATTTCCAGTGTGGGAAGTAAATCTCTGCTTCCCACAGAAATTGATGTCCTCCTGAAATGCTGGCTCTTCGGTTTTGAAACTTTTTTTTCTTCCTGGATTCTCGAGAGATGCAATTATTGTGCAGTCAACTTGTAAGGCTTATAGAACCAGGGGATACATGCCCCCTTCTGCTTCCGTCCCTGCCTGTACGTCAGCTGTTCCTTGCGTTTATTTTTAACAACTCCAGTTGCAGTAGGATTGATGCCCTTTATTAAGAGTTTATCCATTGTGTCCGTGGCATGTGCCGTTATGACTTTTTTTTTTTTTTAGAATTCAGAATAACATCTACTTCTCTTGGGGGAGTTTCTGGGAAGGACCTAACTGTGCAAAAGTATGGTAGGACAGGCAACAGGAAGGGCTGACAGTTACCATTTCCATGACAGTTATAAGATAAGAATCGGGAAATACCCGTCTCTTATCCCTAATGGTGAATGATGTAATTATATTGAACTGTTTACATTTATGCTAAAAAAAACAGGTTGTTAAAAACACAAATATTTACCACTCAAACACACGTGAATGCCTTGCACACAGTGTAAATGCAAATGATTCAGTTTAAAACAACTTATAACAGCATATAGGTGAGCTGATGAACTATTTAAAAACAAAGATGTTGGATGGTACCACCCAATAAACACCAGTATAAAAGCCACCTGGTCTTTGTTCAAAGGTACAGTCAATCTTTTCCTAATTTTATCTAAATAAACACTGAGATAGTAACATATTCAAAGCTGGAACAGACTTTAAACAAGCTTCATTTGAGTTAATTTATTAAAGGGAAACTCTGGTCAAAATAAAACTTAAATATGAAATCTGTTGTGAAAATATCTAATTACCTCCAACAGTGGTTCAACAATAGTCTTTAGAATTAGATTCTGCCTTTCTGATGATGTATCTTGAAGGTTTAGGCAGGAAGTTTAGGAAAGCTGCTTCGGAATACATTTTTGAGGGAAGTCAGTTTTCATTATTACCACAGGGGCGTGGAAAAGAATAATACAAATATTAATGCTAATTACTATATTTACCTATTATAAAATAGAACCCCAGTTTACTTTGCTCAAAGTATCCATAGTTTTATAAAGACTGCAGGCAGAGATATAGCAGAGTTATGACATGTGCACTTGTACAGGAGCGTATGGACCCTTTTTTATTATTCATGAATAGAAGTGTGAATTATAGCAGTCAAAGATAATAATCACTGGAGAATATGAAATTCAGTCAAAATTTCCGTTCCTTATAGAACATACATTTATTTCCAACATTAATACTTTCTTGCTAGCCCATTCAAATACCAATGAAATAGGTTTAAAATGTGATATTTTAAGAATAAAACATCACATTTTGAACCTATTACTGTGCAGTATAAAAAAAATGTTTGCTTAAATTGTCTATTAAAAAAAATCAAATATGCACATTTTCTGATTGTTTACAATTTCTATTTAATTTATATGATATCTAAGCAGTTTCAGAGGGTTTGTACCTTGTAACTACACATTTTGAATCATGCATCCTTTTGCACAAAAATAGGTTTAAAATGTGACATTTTAAGAATAAAGCAATATTTTCAGATTTCAACGTTTTAGTAGAAATCTAAATATTGGTAAACATATTGGTTAATATTAGATTTAAAAAACCTATATTGATTTTTACACAAAATTAAAGAACAGTATCTCCTGGGTAATATGTTGCATTTGCTATGCATCAAAATCACACAATTGTGTATTTTCCTGTTGTCAGTGCACATTAGCATCAAAATAAAGGAATATTCCACTCTGCCAGGAATGGGTTAAACAAGGCTGTAGTAGGTTCGACACATTTGTTTTGAAACCATTTCTGCTGTGTTGGATAGGTAGCTGTTGAACGATTTGCATTATTCTTTTCTTCTGATAGATTAGTCAGTTCTCAGCCGCCTACTTAGTTTTGTCTTGTTTGTCATTGTTGGCCCAGTTCTGGTATGGTGGCTCACCCTTAAAGCCTCCTGCTTCTGTTTACACTGAGCAAATAAACACCATGTTGGCGTGTGAACTGTGTGGTTGCGCATGTTAGTCTGGAGGTGGGATATTACAGTACCTCAGCATAATACCAAGATGATGAAGACGGCAGGGTTAGAAAACACCCCTACCTTTTAAAGGGGACTTTTTGCATAATTTAGTCACTGAGATGAAAGTTTTTCAGTACACAGTTTGGTTCATCTTCATCATCATCATCATCACATCATCACATCCACACAATAATGATAACCTGACGCTGCTTTGCTGTGTGATTTCTTATTGGATTTATTACATTATCATTGTGTGTAATGCGTTATGTGCAACAGCCTTACCAAGTGCAGTATAATGTGAAGTTGTCTTAACGGGTGCTAAATTATGTTTTTATGTGCAGTAGTCTCACCATGTGAATGTCACTCCTAATGTCAACATTACTTATATACTACTGATCTCTACTATGTGCGATAACATAGTTGGCTTGTAGAACAACTTTTAACCCCAATCTGTGTTATCAGTAATTGACTTAACTGTAAGTTAATTATCTATAGTATTTATACTCACCTACCATGGCCATTCTTAGGCATACACAAACTACACATCCGCATAGGGCCCCAACATCCCCGGACCACGTAGGGCCCCCAAGCTGCTAGGAACGGCCCTGCACCCACCATAATGTATTTCATAATTGAGTTTTTCCAGCAGCTATTTTTAGACTTTATACTTTATATTGTTCTCGTCTGTGTGTCTGTGCAGCCATAACATATTCAAGTTCCTCCGGGATCAATGCAGTTTTCTGATTCTGATTATTATTGGGATTTATAACCCCTACCCACCCTACCCTTTTAGTAACTTTTTACCTACTATTATAAGAAACTGTTTCAGGTAAACAATCATGAAACAATGTCTCAGGCGTCAGACAGCATATCTGGAACCATTTGATGTAATACCCTTATTTGAGGTAACAGGTTCATTCTTGACTTGCCACAGTTACAGTTAAGATTCTGCAGAAAGCAGTCCAAGTTTCTAATGCTGCATCATCCAGATGGCCCAAAGAGAGACCGGCAATCTCACAGAGCAGCAGACAAACGTTTATATTTTTCAAACCTCACAGAAAGAAGCCACCGTCTGTTTCTCAGATTAAATAAAAGAAAGAAAAAAAGTTTAAAAGATTACTAGGGAATTTAGTGTTATTGTGACAAGAACAGCAAAATTAATTTTATATCCAGAACGTTATGCAATGTTTCTCTGAAAAATGGGTGGATATTTATGAAGAATAAGGGGAGTGCTGATCTCAGATCAGTGGTTGTATCTTTTAGATCAGTAAACCTACATCAATACTGGCTCACCAGGTGGTGGCTAGAACCTTTGAAATATTGGCTTGAACCTCGTAGGACCCGACTATTTACATTTAGCTTTGTATAGGTTCAAACAACATTTTTCAAATATTGGTTACATTCAACTCAGGTCTCCTGTTTCAATGGCTCCTGGCCTGGATTTACCCTAGCTAAGACAGAGTCCGCCTACAGTCGAGTGTATCCTTTCAGCTAGAGTTCACAGCTTAACTGGACAACAGGCCAGCTCAGGCTACATTCATGTTTGAACAGAACTTTGAGTTGCAATTGGGTCCAGTCAGCAGTTTCATTCTAGCAGTGCAGCCGGTTTTCTGTGCTGCTTGGCGGTCTCTTTCATATTCACATCCATTTTAGGATCTAATCAGTGTTAACAAACCACAGCAAAACACTTCCGTACACAAGCCTGTTTCAGTGTCAGAAAACTAGCTGTATGCTCTTTTGTTATCTCTATTGCAATGGGTCCTGGCCCCAGCTTTTATTTAAAGGGTTATTCTATTGTTTTCCTACCTAATCTCAATCAGCTGCATCTGTATTGTACTATTAATTATCAAGGCCAATCGTTTGGACAAGTTCTACAAAACTGAATTACAATCAAAACCAATGAGCAGTTGCTAAATTCTATAAATAACTCAAACATAAAATTCTATAACACAAAACTACAATGATCACACTAACAGTACAAGTCCCACATGACCTTTTTGGTTCCCGTGCACTCTCAAGAGAAATCTGTGAACCCCCAGCTGCAACCCTCCACTAGGATACAGTGTTGTGGTTGGTAATTCTACTTGAAAAGTGTTGGGATTACAATCTTTATAAATAGAGTGCAAGAGCTAAGCGAAAATTGAGTCTGGCCTGTTTAGATAAGGTAGTGGCTTTCTCTTTTTCAGCACAAGAATATTTATTTAGTTTCATTTAAGCGTGATTAGATGCTTCATCAGATTATTTGTGGGGTTCACCGCACTCGAGCTACGCTGCTCATATTCACAAATTAAAGTTGGAGCCCAGCTGTTGCAGGTGGCACACCTGTCCACAAGTTACATGAAAATATGGATTATCTATACAGAAATTAATGTTGTAAATACATTACACAAAACAAATTTTGCTCTCCTATGGGCAATGAAGTTAATGTAATTCTTATAATGTGACTATATATTTTGTACTGTGATCAGCTACACTACTTCAGCAACTACAGTGTGGCAACATGTTACTCTGGACATTGCGTTAGGTATGACAACAAATTGTTTAGTTTGGAAATTTTGTTCCATCACTGAAAGAACAACAAATATGTAATTCTATATGAGATAATAGAATCTTTGTGTTATTTGGCTAAAAACGTATTATGCTGTCAGTACCATTATTTGTGAAAAGGTACAAATTTGCCCCTTTCCCCTGGGGAAAAATGTATTTAAGGTAAAATATCAGACCTCAAGGACAATGTTGTACCTTTGATGGCACATTTACATTGTTTGCACCTTAATAAACAAGATATGTACCTGCACAACATCTTTTTACTGATAGTGTATGTATGCTCTGTATAAAAATATTTATTGCTGTAAGCAGTCGCTCAGTAGTTTCTACTATTTCTGTTACTGGAGTCATCAGTTTTCTGTTCTAAGTGCATGGAAACCAGTAGAAATTATTGCTCATAGTTAGTGACTTTAGACAACAAAGATAATGCTGGATATGGTAAAGACTCCACACATTAATCACAAGTAATTAAGCTAAGATTTCAGATCCTATGTTGGTTCTGCTGATCATTTTGCAGGACGAGTTTGGCTTTTCACACACAGCTGTCCCTGACCAACTGTTGACTTTCGAGCTCGCAAACTGAATTAATTAATTGTTAACAATTACACCAAAGATGTCAGCATCTGGTGTGTGTGTGTCTCACAATGTCTAGTGAGAAATTGTAATAAGAAAACAACACAAGTGTGGATAATTGAACATGCATTTTTGCTCTCTTTCTCCGGTCCTCTCTTGTGCGGGGGCAGCACTGTTGTGCTCGGTATTTGCGAGGTGGAGAACACTGATTGCTCAGACGTGAAATGAATAATACCTTGAGTTCTTTGTGTTCTCGGGCCCTCTGTCATGTACATTTGTGCCAAAGTGAGGGCGTACACAGGTTTCGCTTTAGCAGTAACACTCACCATGAAAGTTTAATGTGTAGGGCACTCTTTCTGCAGTTTTACTTTGAAGATAAGTGCTGAAAACATCATTAGAGGCTCATAAATGTCACTGTGCATAATTTGAGGCCCCATAGGTTATAGTGATACGTCTCATGTGGGAGACAGGCGGTGTGCCGTCAGCATTTTGGAGATTCCGTTTTACAACATGATGCAAAGGTTGCTTGGAGAAAATCTGCACTTCAGGGACCATATATTGTTGTGAGCAGGTGGGTAGATGGTGAGCTGTAATTTAAGATTCACACCAATTTGGAAGTGGCAAAAAAAGAGAAAGAAAGTTTAAAATACTCTCTTAAAGGAAAACTGCACTTCCTTTTAAAGTATGAAGACATAGAGAAATGAAAAACATACGAGAGAACGTATGAGAAAATAATTTAACCATTCATTGAAATAAATGTTAGGAAGTAAGTAAAGTGTTCATTTGTCATATCACACAGTGTGAAGAGCACAAAATTCTTCTCTGCATTTAACCCATTCACCAAGTGAAGCAGCGCACAGCCAGGAACACAGAGCCTGAGTAGCAGTGTGTGGGGGTGGTACCTTGCTTAAAGGAACCTCAGTGGTGCCATCAGCATTCCTGGGATTCAAACCCACAGCCTTCTGATTACAGGGGCAGATCCCTAACCACCAGGCCACCACCCATTGGATGTTAGGGTGGTGACAAACCTTCCAAAGCAGTCAGTCATGTATTAAAGTGTGGCACTTCCACATAAGATAAGATAAACCTTTATTAGTCCCACAAGTGGGAAGTTCGATGGAGAAAATCTAGTAGCTACTGACAGAGCTTTGGCATTGAGCACTGCCAAACTTACAAGCAATGATTGGCAGCACACTGTTTCAGTGGTATTGATCATTGTCAGATTTGCAGCATTCTAGTCCAATGGCTTGAGGAGGGCTCAGGGGGGCCAATCATATTCGGGGCAGAGAGGGTAAAAGTTTTGCTGCCCTTTATAAAGTTCCATCCTGGGCCTAAATGCCTATGGGGACTTACCGGCTGTGACTGCTTGTAGTTTTGGAGACTTTGGAGACAACCGCAAAATGCTACCATCTTCTGCATATTTGTGCAACCTGTGATCCAATAACTTTCAGAACATTTTATTATATCTCTGTATTCTAATTTCTTACTTATTGGTCTAAGGGATAGATATGAGTATTTTCTGTTTTGTAGTTATTTGTTCTTGCCCGATATGTGTGAAATTTAGACTTTTTTGGCTTATTATGTTTCTTTAAACTTGGATCCTCACAAACCCATTACTTTTGGAATTTGTATGGTATATCCATCAGAAACCAAGTTAAGCATCTCCAAAAGCCCAAAACTGAGAAAATAATATTTAAAGATTACACCTCTGTGAGAGCAATGCTTTATCAAGAAGGAGTTTGAGAGGTATAAAACTGTTCTTGTATTCATAAACCTTTTCAACAAATAAAAACAGAAACTTGTTAAACTCTATTATAGGTCATACAAATACTTTAAAAACCAGATTGTCTTTATTATTATTCTTTTATGGCGGACAACACACTTCTGTCTCATTACATTTCACTTAATTAGTCTACCCCACGTTTATGAATAACTAAGACATGAGTCATCATATTTGTACACTATATGGCAAGCTGACCTTCACACATTTATTAATGTGTGAATTAATATGGAGGCCCCCCCCATCCCCCAACACATTTGAAGCTTTAACAGCCTCCACTCTTTTGAGTAGGCTTTGTGCAATTTGAGTGTGTCTGTGTGGATTTGTGCCCACTCTGCTAAAAGAGCATGGAGTATGTGAGGTCAGGCACCAGTATTGGACAAGAAGGGCTGGCTCACAATCGATGCTCTAATTCATCCCAAAGGTTGAGTTCAGGGCTCTGTGTAGGCCACTGGAGTTCCTCCACACCAAACTCATCAAACCAGGTTTTTATGGACCTTGTTTTGTGCACAGGAACACAGTCATGCCAGAACAGGAAAATGACTTTCAAAAACTGCTGCCACAAAGCTGAAAGGATTTAATTGTGCAACATTTCTTTGTATGCTACAGCGTTAACATTATCCCCTCACTGTAACTGTAACTAAACAATGGAAATGAATGAGAGCGTGTTTCAGTTACATTTCAGAAGTGCTAGGATTTGCAATATATGCGGTATGTCAAAAATATTTCAGATTAACTTAATATTGAAGGTTAATTCAACTAATTAGGCACAAAGACATTTTGACCTTTTTTACCATTTTTGCCAAGGGTACCAATAATTATGGTGCTGCAGCTGTAACTCACAGTGTAGTGGAATGTAAGACTATCGAAGTTCCAAACATACAATTGCAGTTTATACTTTCTATAGGTAGAAATTAAGCTAAATTAAATACATTTTAAATTAAAACATTTTTTAATGTATTTTATATCACCAAAAAATAATATACTTACATATCCACCTGTTCACATTTTAAGGAAGAATGTTTCAGCCCTGGGTTGCTTTTCGATTGAGGCAAAATTTCAGACAGTCAATCAGAACAGCCTGTTCAATTTGAAGACGTAAAGTGAGGTTGGAAAATTGATTATAAAAATTAAAAATAATTATGCCAAAAAAGGTTCATTGAAGTGGTGCCATGTAAGTTTCCCAAGAAATCGTTAAATTGAAAGGGCTATTTATTGTGAACACGATGTGCGAGTGAAGTTTAAAAGGGACTTCACTTGCCGTAAAGCTCGATACAAATTAAAGGCATTAGAACCATATGTCCAAGCCAAGTGTCATTTAGGAACCTTTATTTTTAAAAAAGTGGTTGAAGAGAAAGACACGGAGAGAGAAAGAACAGGGGATATATAAAGAGATTGCTCTTTTGACGGGAGCTGAGGATGAGTGCCTGAAATCCCACCACACAAAGTGATGTGCTCAAGAGGAGCCTCTCAATACGCTTCCTTGATCTTTCAGCTTACATAATATAATTAAACACTTTAAGCAGGCTTTAGTGAGGAAGGCAGAGTGTGTGCAGCACAGGGAGAAGGGCGGAAAATCCCTTAAGAAGGCCCATATGTGCCTCAGCACTTGCACTGCTGCCTCTGAGTCTCACACACACATCGTTGAAATCCCTTCATTCCGCTGTTACTGCAGCTTCATGTAGGGAAACAAAGTCCTAAAAACATACATACTATACAAAAACATTGAAGGATCCATGATCTACATTTTTGTTTTATTTTCTTATTTTTCCTGAAATCCACTGATAATGTGATGATACTGCGATTTTATGAGCAAAAACTAGTTCATAGTTCAATAATGCAATAATCATGAATGCATGACCCTTTTCCAACCTCTCCTCATCCCGTAGAACTAAACAGGCTGTTCAATTCTTAAAAGTGGGGGTTTCAGCTCTTAAGCTATACTTAATTCTGTGGCACTCAATTTTTCATGCAGGACCAAATAAGATCTGATGTGGTAGAACTACATTAATACTACACAGAAATCAAACTTGGTCACAGGAAAGTGAAAAGTAGTGGACAAATTCATTTTTAAAAATGAAAGATTCTTTGTTTCATAAAAAAATACTATAAAACATTCAGCAACAACTGTGAATACATTCTGCCAATTATCTTTAGGGTTTCCCAGAGGTTCTGTGCAAATTTCAACCTAATCCAGTAAAAAATAAGCAGTTGGTGAGAATTAAAAACAGCTACGAAATTCATCTCTAGGAGCCAACTTAAACAATTCATAATTAATCAAGTATTTTGAAAAGAGCTGCAGATTCCTTGCAAGGTCTCATGAATTTAAGTTTTCATGGGGTTTTTTTTTCTGTGCCTTTAAAACTAGATTATGTAAATATTCTCTAAAGAATCACTCTCTTCCAAAAAGCAGTTTGGGCTTAAACACTCCTCATGCCTTCAGTTTGAATAAGCTGTCCACTGCTGCGAATTTCAGAAGTCTAAATAGAAAGATTTGTGTAAATGCAACAGTTTTTGTGACAGCACAGAAACAATACTGTGTATGGACTGGGTTATGAATGGGGTGTTTTCAAGTCAGTCTTTACATTGTACATTAAAGTCCATTCTTTTAAAATAAATGAAAAAAATACTTGCCAGTCATCAGTCACACTCCTGACATCAGTTTTCAAATAAAATGAGGCAGGACTCACTCGTTGTTTGGAACAGAAAAGTAAATAAATGCCCAAGCATTACCCCAGAAGATGTATTCAATCATGTGGTTGTACAGTTTACATTTACATTTATGGGATTTAGCAGACGCTTTTATCCAAAGCGACTTCCATTCTCTAACTACAGGGGACAGTCTCCCTGGAGCAACTTGGGGT
>JBBJLS010000016.1:13852634-13879049 GCA_037577275.1 Bryconaethiops microstoma | reverse complement strand
GGGACAGTCTTACAGTCATTAGTTACAGGGACAGTCTTACAGTCATTAGTTACAGAGACAGTCTTACAGTCATTAATCACAGGGACAGTCCCCTTGGAACAACTGAGGGTTAAGTGTCATACTCAAGGACATAGTGGTAGAAAGTGTGGGGTTTGAACCTGCAAGTTTTCTTATTCTGCTATAAGAGTGCCAAAAAGGTTCATAAATACAATAACAGATTGTTTTAAAGCCCATAGCCTTTGCTCTGCTGCCTCCTGACAGAATACATCATGGAATGCAGTGGACTGATTCGGACTGAGTTGGTTTATGAGGTTATGTTTTTCAGAAACCAAAAAGCCCAACACGTCAAAATTGCACCATGTGAAAGGTTTCTGCAGACCTCTGAGTACTGACATACTGACAGGTCAAGCAGCGAATTACACCAGACTTACCCACAATCTCTATTGAAATCCCCTAAATAAAATGGCTATTATTGGTTGGCTGGGTCCATACTCTTGGTCCACTCTCTAGCTGTATAAAGACATGCTCCGCTGCAGTTATGCTCCAAACACAGGCCTTAAAGCCTTGTCTTGAAGACAGTGGATCCTAGGAAACGGTCTCCACTACCACCCAATAAAATACTGCTTAGAGCAAGAAAGTTAGGACCGAAATGGGAAATTCATCCAAATAAAAATTCCTATATTTAGTACTAAGCATTTCCTGAGTTTTTCTGGAGAGTTTTATTTTGACTTACACTGTATTTTACACTGTTCTTGTCTCTGTTTCTCTGTGTGTCTGTGCAGTCCTCTGATTCTGATAGAAGAGTGTTGAAAAGGTTCATAAATACAAAAACAGGTTATCTTAAAGTTTTGCTGCCTCCTGATAAAACACAACACAATGCAGTGGAATCTTTAACTGATTTGGATTGAGTTGGTTTAAGAGGTTTTGTTTTTCAGAAGCATGAAAAAGCCCAAGAAGTCAAAATTTCACCATGTGACATATTGACATATTGACAGATGTAAGAGCGAGTTACACCAGGCTTATTATAAGGATATCCAACACTTGTAAGGTTGCCTTTGTTGAGTCCACTTGGACTGTGAGCCTGGCATAAACCACACTTGTTTCCAACATGGTCCTCAGTGGCAGCTGCCGTAATCAGTCGAGTCGCTCAGATCTACCAAACAGATTTACAAACACGAAGCAGAATAAACATATGTGTATTATTTTGGCAGGTGCAGTCTCATTGCTTTGTATTTGTTCAAAAGCCAAACCGGTACACCAGTATCAGCGATCACTGATGAGTTAAATGGGGCAGCCCAGCTGGCTCTGATAATGAACTGATTCCTTTCACATCCTCTTTCAGCTTCATTTGGTGCTTTCCTGAAAGCAAGGCTGGAAAAAATTATCTGAATGGTCTCGAACAGCAGTGGAAAGTATCAAGAAAAGCAAAGGGGACGGGCTTTCAGATTTGGTTCTGAAAGGGGTGCAACACACCAAAGAAATGTGCTGGTTTTGTTCAAATGCGACTGTTTTCAGTTTCACAATCTTGCTCTAGGGCTCTCTCCTATTAGCCTCTTTTGTATTTATTGCGACATCACAGGGGTGTAAGAGCTTAAAAACGCATCAATACATTGTGATACATCGACCTTAAGGTGCCAATTCAATTGCACTGACTTTGAAATAGATTTTAATTGTTTTTGACAATATTCAAAAAGGGATGAACTCACTTCGTGACCAAAATAAAACTTTCATGTAATTTGGTTTTGTGGCATTTTTCATGACTTTGATCCCCCAGTTATGCCAAAGCCACCCAAGGACTGAAGTATCAGAGAACACAGATGGTCTCACTATGTCTGTACAGCCCTCTCTCTCCCCATTACTGACTATGTTAGCCAATGTGGGCGTCTGTTAGCTGACATAGCAAAAATTTGGGAATTAGCATTATCTCTAAGGCTGTTGACTACAATTAGGGTTGAGAGACTGGGACAGCCCTAGCTGGACACAAGGAATTGGGAGACAATTGGTGAAAACAATGCAACAAAAGTATGAACCTAAATAATTTTTTGCTAAGAATCCAACTAAAAGAATGAAACTGAATCAAACTGAATTGAATTATAGGGAAATCGTGAAAATTTCATGACTCACTCAATCATTTCCTACGAATCATAATAAAAAAAAATCTTTGTGAGATAAAATCAGCAATTACCAGGTCTTGTGAAGTTAATCCTAAAGGCGCACCAGGTTTGGAAAGCCATCATCAAAATGAGCATCACCAAGCCGAAAGTGCAGCTGAATATTTTTGTGTTGGACTCCAGTCACATGTTCACTTTTAGGTCAAGGGGTTCATCTGAAGGACCTGAGAAAGGCAGTGGCCTAACCTGACCTTTCAAAGATCAATATCAACCCTCTGCTTTCATTTTCAGTAAGTCGTTGATTATCTATTGACAGCGATATGCAACACTAAACATGACTACACATGACTCCATTATCAGCTCTGCATCTCTAAAAGCTGTTGCAGCCGGTAGACATGGATTTACATTTATTTTGTAAGATCCATACAAATGTAAAAAATTGAACGATAACACTTATACTGACAACACAAAATTTATATTGCATTAGAAATGTATTAGCAACATGTCTAAACACATTTTAATGTCATTCTAATGGGTTACATTTGGCTAGTATGGTCTCTTCCACCCATCATGTGCCACTGGAGCATATTATAATGAGAACAATATCACACAATGGCACAACAAAAACTGGATCAATGTTCAACAAGCACATAATGGGCCTGCAGTGCTTATTATGTGTGAAATGTTTTGGTTGTGTTTATAACCTGGTTGCTGAACAATGCAGTGAGATGCAATGTCAGCAGCTGACCGCAGCACTACATTTAGCCCAACAATAAAGTCGCTATAGAAATGCCCCAAATTAAATAGCTCTTTTTGGTTTGCTGGGCCCATACTATTTTTTGGTCCACTCTACAGCTGTATAAAGACATGCTCCGCTGCAGATTAAGCCTCACCACTGCATCACTGGATCCTAGGAAATGGTCTCCACTACCACCCAATAAAATACTGCTTAGAGCAAGAAAGTTAGGACCGAAAGGGGAAGTTCAACCAACGACAATATGGTTTAACAGGTCATGTTTTTCAGAAACATAAAAAACCCCAAGAAGTCAAAATTGTGAAGGGTTTCTGCAATATTGACATACTAACAGATGTAAGAGCAAATTACACCAGCCTTATATTATAAGGATATCCAACACTTTTAAGGTTGCCTCTGTTGAGTCAGTTTTCCACTAAGGGCTCTGTGTGGAACCAGCTTGAATGTGGATTTAAAGGTTCTTCCTGGCCTCACTGATTCCAGATTGTCCTTTTCCACTTCTGGACTGTGAGCCTGGCATAAACCACACTTGTTTCCAACATGGTCCTCAGTGGCAGCTGCCATAATCACTTGAGTCACAAGAAAGATTACCTACAGCAAGAAAGATTCAACCCACAAGAATTTTCCCTACGTCAAACACAGTCGATAGAACTAGACAAAAATGCGAAGAAAAATCAGCATCCAATATTTCTGCCACTTCTGGTTTAGCCACACAAAGTATTTTTTACCCATGTTTATATATAACAGTAAGTCATGGAGTGCCTTAAACCACAAAAGCACATGTATTTGTGACTGCTTAACAAAACAACATGGTTTGTGATTATTTATACATGAATTTATGGCTTTAAACATCCATTCCTTGTTGCATTAGCCTTGTAGCCCCAGGGCAAAACTAAAGAAGCACATGTTGAACCACTACTTTATGTTATTATGTCATATTCCACTGGTGCATTTCTTCCATTACGATCAGGTGCTGGATATGAACAGCACTCGATCGAAATGGAATTCTGACACAAAGAGACCCATAAATGTACGTCTAAAATATTTTAATATATATATTCAGAGATGGATGAAGCAGAGCAGAGAAAAGTTCACCCATTGTATCTTTGTCCCCGCCTGAACCTTGACAACCGTCTTCATCGTCACATTCGCCGCTGGTTTCCATGGTGCTGCCACTACCCACCTCCATGTGGTCGTGCTCGTCTACTCCAAGTCCCATCTCAGACCACATCTCCTGCAACAAAATCACAATACAACACTCAGATTAAGCATCACTGGAGCTGTATTAGAGCTACAAGAGAAGGCTAAGTCATTTGTCTTTGTAAGATCTGTTTTAAAGTATCTGTGTAATTTCTCTGGACCTTCATGTCAGTGTTACACAACAGGTATTCCACGCAATAACAATAACATCTTACAATTTTTGGTTTTTCATTAGAATGAGATGGACTGGAACACTTCTGGTTCAGATAATTACAGAAGACCATTCACTTAATTCACAATTACTACAGTCCATACAAACTACAAACTGCAGATTCATACTGGATTAAAATTACTTGATATAAATATTCCAAAATAATTACTGTCAGACTGTAAAAACTACAAAAACTGACGGTTCATACTGGATTACAGAACCTCCTCAGGTAAAACTAAGCCTCAGCCTTTACCCACTTAAAAAATAATGTATCTGCAAATGTGTATCTGCAAATGAGATCTGACCTGCTTGTGATGAGTGATGTTTGTAGCTTGAAGCAGAATACACTTCTGCATATTAATATGCTAATTACAAGCCTCTTTACTTTTTCTTCTTGTATAAGTGGAGCCCAGTTCCTTCCAAAGTGTGCAGTTTATTATGGTGCACTCCTTTAGGCCCACATATTTTTAAGGTGGGGAAGATGGAATAGAGTTACAGTACTTTGTGATACAAACCTCCCTGTAGCATCAGGGTGATGTTGTCCAGGTTATACAGTGTTTCTATTTGAGCCTGAGGACAATGAATATTTTGGTTTGTGTCTGGAATTTTTTAAATTTTGTCTGATCTATCTCATTTTCAACCACCTCGAGCTCCCTGAATTGATTTGCTCTTGGTTCGCATCCAACTGTCCTCTGACGATTAATCTCCATACTAAAAATCAGCATTCCAATAAAAAAATTTGCAAAGCGTCCCGCTTCTTTTCTCTCCATTACTGGGGTTTATTTCTCAGCCACCTGCTACAGACCGCACAGAAGGGAAAAATTGAGCCGAGCATGTTTCTTTGAAGCAGGTAAGTGAAGCAAACCCACCCAGGCAGTCCAAATAACCATGTGCGTTCAAACAAAGACTTCCAGACAAGCAGTCATGGCTCATAAGTCCTAAAATCGACAACAGCTATAAGGAATGCCAGCGTAGGACAGGCAGAACAAGCACATGGACTCGTTCAAGTGTGAATTCCACTGTTACAGACACACTGTGGATCCAGAATGTGCACAAATTCTCCACATGTGAAGCAGTAGGTGGATGAAGAATCCAGCACAAATACAGTAACAAATAAGAGATGTACACACCACAGGTTTTTACCACTTATTTTATTTTTAAACTTATTTTATTTCACAAACTGCAGATTTTTTTTCTTGTTAAGCATTAGAAAGTTGTTGCAAATATGTAAAATAAAAGCAGTTTCCTCTATAAGATGAAAGAATCTGTAACAGTGCATGTCTGTCATCCTATTAACTGGTTGTGTGGTGATGCAGAGTCAAATTCTAGACTGTCCTTTAACTTTAAATGCACTCGTTAACTGTTTCATCACATCGTTATATATCGAACACTTGTCTGGTGATCCACATTATAACTATAATTATATTAGGTGGCTTTTTGTAGGTCAGTAATGATGAATAAAACATTTTCTGGCTAATAAAGGCACTCAAATGGTGAACATACTGTAAATAAATTTGTTAGCAAAGAATATTGAATGTATTTTTAGTAAATATTAAGTACACATGGGCAATAATAATCCATCCAGGTTACCATGAATACTTAACATTGCACATGGCATCTAACACTGCCTGTTTTTTTTACTGACAGTGTCCCCACACTGCTGGTTCTTTGCTATGCTGGGGGATACAGTAATAATTTTGCTGGCAAATGTAACCTTCCAGTTGTCCTTTCACATTCCTTCAATTTGTTTTATTAATAAATGATGTTGGAAGTACATTAATTATGAATCATTACAAATACTTCGCTTTAAAAGCACCAAGTCATCACACAGTGAGGAAAAAGAAATCCTGTATAGAAAATGAGATGCATCAAAGATGTATTGACCTCTGAATCTTATTTGAATCCTAAAGGATGGCCGTGTGATAACTAGGGAGCGAATCCCCAGATGAAGGGGCCCCCACTTAGCCAGTCACACCACTGGGTTTAATTGGAAAAAGTCGACTTTTGAATGTAATTACTCTTTAAGGCGATTGACATCGTATTTTGTGACGTATAATCTTTTCTCAATCACATTCGCCTTCGGAAACTGTTGCCGGCGTGGTATGGAGCTTCTTATCTGGATATGAGTGAAAAAGCCCTCAGGCTATCAAAACATGACGTGCAGAAATCGTATAATCCTCTTTAGAACTTGCTGAGGAACAAATAAGTGAGTTATTGTATAAGTGAGCAAAATGTGCCATGCGCTACTTGTTAACGGAAGACAGGTTAAACATTTCTTTTGCAACCCACTTAGATGCGAACATGCTGAAGCCAGGAAAGGGGAGGTCCATTTGAGGTGAGCGCCCTTGGTCTTAAGTTGCATTTCGTTTTCGGCCAAATAAGTGGCCTAATGCTTTATTCAGCAGTGTATAAACATCACCCTTTGAATATTTGATGCTTGCCAGCTTGTTTTTTTTTTAATTATTTACGGGACTGTAATCTCCTTCCGAAACAGTGGCTTCAGGCAGAAAGAACAATCAGCCCTGTGCCCCCCCCCCCTTCTTCCGCCCCCCCCATCCTCCTAACTCTCCCCGCAAGAAACCTGCACGTTTTGGCATATGTGCAGACACGGCACTTGGCTAACCCTTTTCGTTTGGCATGATAAAATCGCGACGTTCCCAGGGAGAGAGAGAGGTAGAGAGAGAAAAGTAGAGAGAGAGAGAGAGCTGTAAAAACAGTAAACAAGCCAAATGTTCATTATTTTCATCACTGCGAGGCAGCAGATAGCACCTTGTTGCGTTCCTCTGTGTGGGTGCATCAGTCTATCGACTTTGCATCGCTACTGCTGATGCGGATATTATTAGCTGATTCATTATTGTCCTCTGTTATGTGATGGTGTTTTTACAGAGCAGGTTATTGCCTGTTATTCAGTGGCAAAGATTTATGATCACCCCTTCCGATGGATTCCTTTGTCTTCATTTGGAACCTGCTATGACAGGACGTCTAGCCACTGGCTCTTTTATGATGCTGTTATTATATCCGTTCACAATTGAAAAAGATATCATAACAAAAAACAAAAGCCTGCCTCATAAAAGGCAACATCATAATTCATTATATATTCTTTTTAGGAAACTATAGAAAAGATACACAGATCATTTATACATCAGCATTTTCCTGATACTCTTACCTGTTTCAAGTAGATCTGCATGATATGGACAAAATATCAGTATTGCCATGTTACTACTACATTTTGTGATTGTGATGCCTTTCAAGATATCAAAGGCCGTATCATTACTTTTTATTTAGTTAAAAAGGCTTGAAATCTGTAAAAATTGTTTTAAATAATACATTTACTCCCCCCCATTCGTACAGTCCATTTATACAATCCTTCAAATCAGTTTTTGTGATGTCACAAAAGTATCACATTTAAATTGAAATCCTTATTCTGAATGGAGCAATTCAGCCCCGTCCATTCGTGCACTGATTCACCAACACCTTTAATGGTTAAAGACTAAAATAAATAAATCAATTTTGTTGGATTACGTGAAGACCTCGGTTTGTGATTGGTCACCCTGTCAGAAATGCTGTGATAGGTTAGAGGCTCATTTGTATATTGTAACCTTCTGTGATATCAGTATAGCAGGGACAGATATTATGATAATGATTAACGGATGATATATTGAGCAGCTCTACTTTTAAGTGAGTTTTTTTTATCAGTACACTGACCCCAATTCCACAGTAATGTGGAAAAAGACCCTGTTCCATTACTGAAGGTCACCAATAAGTGATGTAATGCCCTGCTAATAACTTGTCTTGATCTAACCCTTTTTAATGCCCTTGTTGTGCTGTTTAACATCAGATATCTTTGTTACGTTACTCTTGCCCAGCTACAGTAAAACAACAAGCTCTGGGGCCCGCTCCCATAACAGTGGTGTTTCACGGTGTTTCACAAACCCCAGAGATTTAGTCAGTGTTGCCAGATTGGACCTTTTCCGATCCACTTATATTAAATGAAGCTCAGAAAAAAAAAAAAAAAACTTGGATAAGTTCTTTTTCACCAGGCAGGATTTTGATCAGAGTGGATACATTCTTGATTACCCCTGAATGGGCCACAGCGTGTGCTATTAATAGTGATTGGATTTTGTTGGACTTTCTTAGTAAATAGGATTGAGAAATAGAACCTAAAACTAGTTTGTGACAGGTTATACTAGAGAAGTTTTTACCCCAGTTTCTGAGCGTGACTGTCAGTGGTTTAGGGCTACACGATATGGCCGAAATATGAGTATTGCGATTATACTGTTTTAAGAATTTATTTTTAAGGATAAACATGTCAGAATATGGTTATATAAGAGTGAGTTATGAATTCTATTTGTGGTACCTTAGAAACACCGTGGTGTCTTTGGCTAAAGATCACCCCAAATAATTTGACTTTTGTTAAATTACATGAAGACCTCGATTCATCAGAACACCCAGTAACTGGAGCTGTGACTGGTTACCCTGTCAGAAACTCTGTGATTGGCTAGAGGCTCATTTGCATGTTGCAGTGTTCTGTGATTTAAGCATTACAGAGACTGATATTGTGATAACAATCAACAAACAATAAATTGTGCAGCCGTATGTCGTTGCATAGTTGTAGGGAAAATTTGCTTCCCCATAAGTACGACATAGCTATACTTTACCCAGGCCTGTTATGGAGGCTGAATGTTTTTTGACAGTGAAGATTAGAATGACCTTGCTTTGGCGGCATGCTAAGAATTGAAAGAGGTTTGCCAGCACTTCCTATGAATCCTAAACACAATATTAACTTAAACACAATAACTTAAAATGATTAATGTTACTGCCCATCTCCCCTGTGATAGACTGGTTACCTGTAGTGTTGTGTATAATTTGAAATTCAACTATTCCAAATCTAATTTCAGCTCTTATCGACTCTCCATATTGATTCCATAAAGGTAAAAATTGATAACATAATTAAATTTTCTTTATTCAGAACAGAATGTCCCCGGTTCCAGCACATCCACTGGTTAAGGATAAGCAGCTCAGATAATGAATGGATTGATAAAATGAATTACACAAACCAGTAAATGTACTCGCAGCTGCTTACGTTTTCATGTGTAAAGTTATACGGCAGGGAAAACATTTTTAAATGTTTTTTTTCTTAATAAATAAAATCATCACTTAAAAACTGCATTTTCTGTTTACTTGGATTATCTTTGTCTAGTATTCAAGTTTGTTTGATAATCTGAAACATTTAAGTGTGACAAACATGCAAAAAAATAAGAAATCAGGAAGGGGGGCAATACTTTTTCACAGCACTGTATGTGTAGTATGTGGAGTATAAGTTTTGTTATGCTGTTGTGTCACAAATAAGCACAGTTAAAGTACAAACAGAACGAAATACACCTGCCTTGAGTTTTGACCACCTTTTTTTATAACGTCATTCTTAATGTTACAGAAATGCATCTCCTGTATGTAGATCTATTTATCGTTTTGTTCACATCTAACACTGATTTCCCCCTTTTTCAGATTCTCAGTCTCCTACTGTTCATTTTAAACTAGCATATAAGAATTTAATTAACTTATTATTTTATTAAAACAACTACAGATGTTTTGGTGTTAACAATTAACTTACTGAATCCAAAAAAGTGACCAAATGACTGTTCTCAGAAGTCTATGTTTAGTTTATTCACAATATTTTCCAAGTAATGAAGAAAAGACCATAAAATTTGATCCAGCCAGCTAGTTCTGAACAACTTTCATACTAGAATGAAGAGTCATTCTTGAAAACTAAGATGATGTGACAGCATTTAAAAATGATTTGCTGTTAATAATTTAACTTGCCGACTTTGGGAAATAATTAAAATATGTATGTAATGCACGTGTGTTATGTAAACTCTCTTTATTGGGTTTTGTCTGTGTTTTATAATGTATTAGCATATAACAATAATGGCTCATGCCATCCATTATAAAGCATTAAGCATGGAATATACAAATGTACTTATAATGTTTTATGTATGCAGGCTTCATAAGAAGTGTTATCCAAGACTGTTTTCTGACATCCTGGCACGTTGCAATGTTGATTCCAAGTTAAATGTACCGTTTGCATTGCTTGTGACAGCAATGAGGAATCACATCCATAAATTGCTGCAGAAAGCATTCATGCATCAGTTACACATTCTCCTTAGCAGAAAGGCTCTTGCAAGATGATCCGCATCCAGTACCTTGTCACATCCAGTGTGCATGCGCCTCAAAGTAATTTAGGTCAATTTTAGCTGATCTCCAATGCTTTATCTGTTGCTTGGCGCGAACCGTTTTCTTATGCAACCGCATTGCTAATTAGGACTCTGAGACGTTTGAAGTGGCTGAACACTGACTTCGCCTCATTCACGAATGAACGCTCAAGCAGTTGTCATGTCAGATGCTGTAATTCGTTATTCACACGTGATATTTTTAAACATTTCCTTTAATTTCCTATAATTCTAAAATATGATTATGTAATTACATAAAAATTTCCGGTTAAGTTTGGTCTCACTCCGCTGGTGTGTCATTTGACATTTTTGTACTTTATCCAGGGTAAATACAGTTAGATCTTGGATCTTGGACCGTTGATATTAAACCTGGCTGCTGAGGCTTGGCCCACAGAGGTTCGCTTGTCTGTGGAGGGACGTGTTTCTGAGAGGGAGTAATGGGTAAATTGCTAGCACACCACAACCTGTTTTCTCAAGAACAGTGTCTCCAATGTGATGTAGACACAAAAACTAGAGTGACGTAAATGAACAAAGGTGTAGCCACAACCCATGAGTATGTACGGTTAATTCCATTTCAGTTAATTGTATTTCACTTCAGGCTATTAATGGTTAATTCAGCATCTGTCGACTTCAGAGTTGAGACAAGTTAGTTAGAGGTAAAGCCAGTCCTGTGCTGTTAGTTTGCTGATTGTCCCTGGGAGTGACCGATGCCCAATCAGTGAGGATGCCGATACAGTACTGTGTAAAAGTCTTTTCATTTTGCCAGGAAAATAATGCAAACGTGCAAACATGAATGTAAAGACAGTTTATATTTACATGTCTGTTAGTGGTTTTAATATCATTAAAACCACCAAAAGACATGTAAAACCACTGACAGGTGAGGTGAATAATGAGGTGAGGATCAAGGCAAACAGGATGTAATCACAGGATTCAAAAGGTTTAATGCCAAAGAATTGGGGTCAGGGTACACGAAAACACAAGAAACTACGAAAACACAAGAAACTACGAAAACACAAGAAACTACGAAAACACAAGAAACTACAAAAACACAAGAAAGTCCAAAGGTTAACAGGATAGAATAGAATAGAATAGAATTCTTTATTGTCATTGTGCTTAAAGAACAACGAAATTGTGTGCAGGAACAGGAACAGGAGCACAGCAGAGACAGGGGAGAATAAACAGCTTTAACAAAAACACAAGAAAACCAACACAACTAGAGATTACATTCCAAAAACAGTTTTAAAAAGAGCAGAATAGCAAGAGACTGTACAGAGTCCACAAACACAGACTGAAGTGCAGGGATTATTATACTAATTAAGAAAATTAGAACACCTGGGCGGGATGGATACAGGAACTAGACACAGGTAAACAGGATACAAGGGGGCGGGGCTAAAGCAACAAATACTCACATGGAACAGACAAATAAACAAAGGCACATAAAGAATGTGAACAACAACAGACCAGGGAGAGAACAGAACGTTACCAAAAATCAAAAACTGTACTGTGTATTGTGCAATAAATATATTTTTACATCACAATTACTAAATATATGATCAGCATATCAATGTGTTCCTTGTGGAAGTCCAGTATTACTTGTAGTCAGAAACCTGGTTTCAGTCCTTCATTTATATTTAGTAATTATACTGTAAAAATATGTCTGTTAAATCAGGGACTGCTGATTTAATTTCACAAATTCAAACAACGGCTGGAGGAACAGAGGAAAAATCTGGAACCGAACCTGTGTTCTCCTCACCAGCTATAAAACATATCTTGATACTTTTTACTGATTTTTTTGTTTGTTTGCATTTATTCTGTTATCTTTGCTAGAAGAAAGATGCATTTTCAAACATTAATGGCTTTAAACCATTTGTATATTCTTTAGCCCAGTGCTGTGTATGTAATAGTTTCCGAGGCTGCAATGCCCCACCCAACCTCGCACCACTACACACTCTCCTCAGTCCGGCCCTGTAATCGTTATACCTTGGATTGGCCAGTTCCGCTGTGATTTCTGGGTAATGAGTTGTGCTCTGGGTGCCGGGACTTTAACTGCTGTACCAGCCATGGACAAACTGAGCAGGATCACGTTTGTAGAGTAATGAAATCCCCCTTGTGTTGATATGGTTTATTACGGAGAGCTGTTGTGCACTGTAATAGGATGCTGAGTCATATTTTTAGTAAAGCCGCTGCTGATCCTTTGAAAGTCAGAGGTACTGATTTTCATTCTAAATAGCTAAAACAAAATGCTAAGGTCAAATTTTACATGAATTACATAGAAATGTGCTGAAGACAAAAGTATAATGTAAAATACAAGAGTGTAACAATGCACTTATTCCACGACTTGATTCATGGCCCTGGGTTCAAAATTTGATATTCGTACAATATATATATTTTCAGTAAACGTTCCAAAGCACCCGTGCATAGCAAAAAACCGCGTTGTTCTGATGTGGAAAAAAAGCCTAAAAATGCCTATTTTTGTAGTATAAACCCTAAATATGCCCCAAATATGCTCCCAAAACACTTAAATTTCATTTTAAACTCAATACATTACCCTGAAAGAAAATGTAAAGATAAACCCGTATTTGAACTGTACAGTTTGCACTGAACTCCTGCAGTGCTAGAATGTAAAATGCCGATGTTACCCCTGTATAGACTGTACTGTAATTCATGCACGCACGTTTTCTTTGGTATTAGCAGGTAAATACAGTAATAAATCAATTTAATTTACAGTAATAAAAATACAGGGCTTTAAGAAGATCAAAAAGAGAAACATGAGAACGCTCGAGACGCTCCGCGGGGGAAATTCTGGACTGCAGCGTCAAAGGGCAGCAGCCAATCAGCAGCAAGGAGAAATAAATAATGCTCTTGGATTGGCTGCTTTCAAACCTCTTACCTCTGAGTACAGCACTATTTCACCATCCCAAGACACGTTTTCTTTGTGTTCTCTGGACAGAACCAAAAACTGTAAAGTTATTTTTATAGCTGAATTTAAGTTAATATTTATGTTACAAAATTGGTAAATTATATTTTTTCTTAATAATTTAGCACTTAAATGTATGAAAATTTATATATTGCCATGAAAAAGCGGTGACATCCGGGCCTCGTCCGCCACGTCACCTCATCCTCGTGCAGAGTTCATGTTTGGGCGCGATGCTTAGCAACCCAGCACGAGGACAAGAAGGCGTGGTGGACGAGGCCCAGACGTCACAAAAGCAAAAAAAATGCGGGGGATATCTGCAGTTTCTGCATTAGTGCGGGGGTTTCACTTTCAATTACACAAGTCAACAAAAAGTTTTTTGTAATCATCAGAAACCACAACACACTTTTCTAAACCAGTTTTTCGTGCTGATTTCAGATGTTTTCAGTTTCTTTTAGTCACATCAACTTTTTGAATCATGAGTTTTATTAGATTTGCATTAGACTTGCATGCACTTGCAAGCATTAGACTTGCAAGTAACTGTTTCAATATCTTCAGTGTGAAGTCAGATAGACACACTGTGACATAGATATAATGATCAGTGTCAGTCAGCAACCACTTTCATCAAAAATGCTTAGTATATGATTATTATATGCTAATTATACCACTATCATGCAATATATAACTAGATTCATCACAAAAACCGTACGTGCAGGAAAAACTAAACACAGATTTGAAATCAGCATGAAAAACACTTCAAAACCCACATAAACTTATCTCTGATGATTTTGACCTGTTGACCTGTGTTATTGAAACTGTGACTGCTGATCCACATTAAAGTGGGGGTTTACTGTATATATATATATATGCACCAACAAACTGAGTAGATTATATGAAAGAAATGTGAACAAATGTTTTACTGTGACAGGCTGCAAAGTGTCCAAGGATAAAAGGAGCCTAGATAAAGGTGTTCCAGCCACTCAACATTCAGCACCATCTTGATCATCTGGAATCATCTGCACCGATTCATACTGAGATTATAGCCCATACTGCCTTTTGAGTGACAGCCAATCACATAAGTGCTCATTTACATATGAGTCTTAAAGACATAGTGACAGAAACAGCCTATTTAAGGGATAAACAGAGGTGGGAAGTAGTGATTTAGGAGTAATAAATTACATTTTTTGGTACACAAACCCAGAAAAAAAGAAAAGAAAAAAAAAACACCACAACCAGTCAATGATTAAAGATTGGCCAAAATAATTAGGCTTTTGTTGGAGTACACGAAGACCTGGAGCTGTGGATGGTCATGCTGTCAGAAACACTGATTGGTTAGTGGCTCATTTGCCTTTTGTAATATCAGTACTGCAGAGAGTGATATTGCAATATCAATTCGCAGACGATATGTTGTGTGCCTCTAGGAACTACCAAATCCCTGCAGTAACGGCTTCTGTTCTGGGGTTAAAATGACGAAAACGCTTATTTTCTGGTGAGGGATTAAACCTAGTCCTGGAAAGTGTTTTCTGCTGTCTTGCTGAATTATTTTAGCAAAATTCATTTGAATAGGAAGACTCATAGAAATGAATGACCTATGACTTTGATGGATCTTCAGGTCTAAACAATGTGTGGATGTGAGGCGTCAAGACTTCTAGAAAATGGAATGTTATTAGTCTCAAAAGTATTTTTAAGATTGTCTGAATAATCAAAAATATTTTAAACAATTGTTTGCTGTAACCCTAAGTATATTACTGAGGCAAGAGAAGTGAATAAAATTAATAAACCAAGCTTCTTGCTCAGAACCCTGTGTCTTATGCCCTCTGTTTGCCCTGTTTTTTACTTGGAAGAATCTTGAAGACATATACACAGTCATTTTTTCTTTCTTTCTTTTTTTTCTCTGTTGCTCCCAGCGGCTTCTGAGGTCCGTGGATAATTGCTTTAATTGGCATGTAAATGAGGCATGCTGGTTACGTAAGGCGCCTCGCCGCTCCAGGACAGGTCTTTTAGCAGGAACCTTAAGTAGCATCAGCTCCTCGGGAGCAGCAGTTGTGCGGAGCCATGTTCCGGTTCATTTTAGCCTGCGAGGCGAGACTGGATAACACTAAGTAGAATATATATATATATATATATATGTATATGTATGTATACACAGTACTGTGCAAAAGTTTTAGGTACCTATGAAAATTGTTTGAATCTGTTTATATCAGCAGTGGGTTTCTTTCTGCCAGCAAAATCACAAGTGAACATTAGAATTAACTCAAATGAACAAGAAAGCAGTAAAAAAGTAGCAAGATTTCCTTTTTTCTAAAAACGAGTCAATATTTGGTGAGCTCGTTAGATGAACACAGGTTTGGTTTCAGATTTCTGCTCATTGCCTCCAGTCATTGTGTGGATTTATACAATTCCTATACAGCACCTAATTTAATCTAATGAAGTAAAATGAGCCAAACCAGATATTTGATTGTAGCTAAAATGAATATTGGACTACCATAGGGAAAGAGGTCTGGAAATGGTTAGGATAACACCTTGCCACACATAAAACCACTCTTTACTGTAATAATAATTGTATTTATTATAATATTAATGTTTTAACACTAGCTTAACACTACTGTCCAGTAGTAAACAGGTTTTAAGTATTTTCCCAGGTGCCTAAGACTTTTGAACAGTACTGTATGATGCACAAACCCATATGCCACACTACTGAATAAGACACAGTGAGAAGAAGATTCTTTATTTATCACATGCATAGTCATGCAAGTACAACACACAGTGAAATTATTTCTCTGCATTTAACCCATTCACCAAGTGAAGTAGTGGGCTGCCGCCAATGAGGCAGGGTGTGGGGATGGTACCTTGCTCAAGGGTACCTCAGCTGTGACACTAGCAGTTGGGATTTGAACCCCAACCTCTGATTGCAGGGCCAACACCCTAACCACTAGGTCATCCAGCTGCCTTTGATGTCATACATGGGGCAATGCATATACAATGATGTCATACATGGGGCAATGCATATACATTTAGTCAATTGTTATGACAATTTTGTACCAAACTGAATAAAATCAGCCTTACTGTAGCATCTGGTATCATTTTCTATACTTGCAAATGCTCCTTGACTGAAAACAAGCTCTTTAAGAGCACCTTGGCTGTTCAGTATGTCAGCTATGAATAAAATATGAAACATACTTATTGCACATATCTATTCAATTAAAATAAATAAATAAAGTACACCGTATATTAAAACACTGCTTCCAATGAAAGCTTCTGTCCATCATCGCTTATAGCAGCATAGCGTGCATGAATAACGACACAAGTTATTGATTTATGGGGCCATTTCAGCCATGGCATGAATGGACGGCTTTAATAAGATGAAGGCTCCATACTGGCAAGAAGGGCAGCAGCCATTAGTCATAAGAATCAAAGGCAGGCACGATCAGAAATATGCAGCAGGAAACAACCAGAGGTGGGTGGCCAGCAAATTACATTTACTCAGTCACACATGTAAAAGCATAAGAAGAGGTCAGACTCTTCTTTAGGCTCAAAGATAAGACCTTGGTTTAATATTAAAATAATATTTAGTATTATTATCAGTAGTATCATAAGCAAATCTCAAATAATACTGACACAAAGCAGTCTCTGGACACTAAACTCTTGCATGATGCTTCACGGTCTGATTAGCTGAGCCATGTTCAAAGCACTGTAAATATTTGATTTAGACATATTGTATTTTGTTACTGCTTTATTAAAGCAACACACCACTCAAAGTCATGCATGACACTGACTTGACTACACTGGCCATAGGAAAATAATATGGACCAATTTCTGGCAAGTTGCTTTTACATTAAAGCAATAACAAAAATGTCCATTTATTCTTATATCCAGTTACTGGGTGTCAGGCTTTGTGTTATAAAGAAAACTTTCTTCTAGGACTTTTGCTTGGAGACACTGCATAAACTCTTCACATGGACATCTGTGTTTCTTTAAAGGAAAAAAAAAGTCAGGCTTTGATAAAATTAAAATGGACTTGAATCAACTGAAAACATAGACAACAGATCTAATTTAATTAATTTAAAACAGCTGAGAGGAAAAAGGCTGGGTAAAAATACAAATAGAAACAAACAGTTTAAAAATGAATGAAGTTGGACAGTTAACTAAAAGGCTATACTTAAATCAACATCTGCTATAGTTACTGCCAGCAAGTTACACACCTTAACAAGTCAGAGGTTAAAGCATAAGTAAGGAAAACATGGAGTTCAGAGGGTAAGTGACTTTAACGTGTGGGCTACAATCATGGATCAGAGCAGCTGGGCTTCAGCCTGCACTACTACAGATATATTGAAGGGTCAAACTAGGAAAATGTATCAACACTTAATGGCATTAATGATGTAGTGTTACACTTCTAATATAATGTTGTAATGTTTCACTTCTACTTAAGCTTTTATAATATCAATGAAAGTGAAATCAAAAAGGCAGTCTTTGTTATTTGCCTGTTAGAGCAGCTTAGGTTGCTGATGAATGGAACGCTGCTTCTTGAGGTAAAGATGTCAGGGGTCCTTCTGTCAGCAAACAATTCCATCAACTTAGCCCCACATTTGAGACCCTGCTTAGGCATAATTAACAGCCCGCCCATGAGCAGGCATCCATCTTCCGCCTTTAACGTCCTGCTCATTCCTCATTCATGGAGAGTGGCTCTGCTCCTTCCCCCCTCATACGGCAGCCATCTAAAAATACTTCTGAGGTCATTTGCCATGCTTATTGCAATCAATAAGAAGCCATGCTTTTCCTGCACACTCAGGCTTGTTTGACTTTGAGCTCGCCACGGTGAGCCTAGCTGAGATAACAGGGGTGTGTGTGTCTATGTGAATTTCTGTGTGTGTGTGTGCGCGCATGTTGCAAGGTGTGACACAGCAGAATTCTGAATTGGCAAAAGAAGGCTTGGTGCTGCATCTGAAATTATAGTCCTTCACTCACATGAAAGTTTCTAAGTTCTAACAGATCAAGGCATGCTGCATTGCTACCTGGACTAAAAAAGAATTTATAATAAGAATCCTTAAAACAGATGCACCAAAAAAATCAATTGACCAAAAAAACTGAAAAACAACCCCGTATATTTTACAGCATATAAAGTATTCTAGGATGCAAAATCACCTTGCATGGAATTCTGCTGACTTTTCAAACATTTTTTAAAACCCTTTCATGTTAAAGAAGGTTTTGGTTAATATTAAAAATGTCCATATTTGCACTGCAGACATGACGACCTCTGGTTCCCATTTTCACCACTATGAAAAATATGCAATCCAGTAAGATGCACCATTTCACTTCAAATCACTCTGAATTAATGTTTGACATCTCAACCACTGAACTGAAATTCAACAATAAGTGTCATACATCAAATAAGTTAAATATATTAGATATACGGTGTTTAAGAGATCATTTAGCCAAGACATATTTTTTGCAGTGTTTTCCTGTTCCTGTTATGTTTTCCTGTTACAACCACAGGCATACCTTAATATTTGGACTCAGTCCAAGGCCTTGATACTTGTTTAGAACTGATGTGGACGTTCTTGCAATCTTCCCCTCTTTCCTTCTCTCTATTCAGGTGTGTGTCTGCTCTCTAAAGCTTCTGTTCTTGCTCTCTTTAGCAGTGGTAAAGTGCCAGGCTCTGTCAGAGCACTGTGCCGGTCTCCAGGGGAGGCCATGCATTTTTAAACACTTTTCTGCTCCCTGTTCCCTGGAGAAATGAATGCTAAAGGCGGCCGTGTACACCACTCAGAGCAGAATTAATACTGAGCTGCGAGACATTGCCGCCATAGCTTCCATGACCTCCAACAACTTACTCCAACACCTTTATGTAGAACAAGCGCTTACTGTAGATCTGCATTTCTCACTCTGTCTCGGTCATTTAAGACTTTAAGCACTTTAATAACAGCAAAGTGTGGCCGGGGCTGGTTCAGATTAATCAAAGCCATCTTAGGTAAAGAAAAAACCTGAATTAAAAAAGGGATTTAAAATATGTAGCTGTATATATGTGGTCTTTACTTCAGTTATGTGTGGCATAGATTAAACATTATGTAACCTGATAAAATTATTCACACTTATTGCAAGGCAATTATATGCACCTGAACAGAATGAGCCTCCGCTGTTCAGCGTCTGATTGCCTTGCTAACCACCGCGCCCAAACATAAACAACCCAGCACGAGGATGAGGGGCCGTGGCGGACGAGGCCCGGATGTCCCAGTCAGCTGTACTCAGAGGCGGGAGGTTTGAACCTATCCGAGAACACTATTTCTCCTTGTTGCTGATTGGCTGCTGCCCTGTGATGCATCTCTGGCAGCTGCAGTTCAGAATTTCCCCCATTCTCGTGTTTTTTGTTTTGTTCTTCTTAAAGCCCTGTTTTTTATTACTGCAAATTAAATGAATTTATTACTGTATTAACCTGTTTATATCAAAGAAAACGACAGTGCATACCAAAGAAAACACGCGTGCATGAATTACAGTACAGTTTATACAGGGGTAACATCAGTGTTTTACATTGTAGCACTGCAAGGAGACAGCAGTTCAGTGTAAACTGTACAGTACGAATTCGGGATTACCTTTACATTTTCTTTAAGGGTAATGTATTAAGCTCAGTTTGAAATGAAATTTAAGTGTTTCGGGAGCATATTTGGGGAAATGTTTAGAGCTACACTATAAAAATAGGCATTTATATAGGCTTATATTTATATGTGTGTGTGTGTGTGTGTTTGTATGTTTTTTTTGTTTTTCTTTAAATTATGAACAGACCAAGTGAAACTCCAAAACGGGCTACCCTCAAAAAGATGAAATTCTCTTCACCATCGACAAAACTCAGGAACCTGCCCCTCTCCCGTTGATAAATCAAAATGACATTCTGAAGCTACCTCCCAATGACACTATTCCCATCATCAACAAATCAAAAACCCAAAAACAAACAAAATCCTCCCAGTCGGAATGAGGGAATGATCTCTCTGAATTGCGGAATAAAATCAAAATATTACATAAAAATTCAAAATATTGTACACAACATTTTTGCACATTTTGAATGTAAAATTATCTTATTCTATTGACAGACAATATTGCCAGTTGGAAAAACTGATGAAAATGATGTAAATAACGAACACAAGTTAATTACTTGTGTAATAATCTTGCAACATAATGAGAAATATAAGACACACTTGCATGATTATTACTCGTAAGGCTTATTATTCAGTAACTACTATGAGTTATTCTGTAAGTATGACAAAACCAACTCATAAGGTATATATTAATGAGAAAGCGGATGTGTCGCTTTGTTCTATTTTGCAGAAGGCATTGCGTATTTTGGCCTCTGAACGGCTGAGGTGGCGTGGTCTCCTGCATGGATGAACATTTGATGTTTCTCTTGATAAAAGGTCTACCAATCTAAATTATACAGGAGTCTCCCTGGAGTCTGACCAGGAACCAAAGCATGTAATGTTAATTATTTACTCATCACTTAACTGCATACAGCCTTACGGGCTTACAGGAAGGATGAACTCTGACCTTTTGAAGAACGAGTTGAGCCCTCTGTGGAGCTAGAGGGTCAAGCGCTACACATTGATTTGTATATTCAGTAAGCTGGGAAAAGACCTGTTTTCTACAGTGCTGGCGGTATGTTGTTGTTTCTTGCTCTGATGCTGAGACAAGCCATCTGATCAGTGACCATCAGAGAGGTAGTAGAGTGCTTTTTACTAGCAAAAAAGTACACTGTGTACTTTCCAAGAGTAAAGAATGGTAAAGAGTAAAGAAGTTTCTAGTTAGATATAAATAGGCCACGAGCCACAAGCCTCATTTCAAGTAAGTGTTGGTAGAACAAGCAATTATTTCTGACCTTTAGGGCAAATACAGGAGACAAAAAAGAATAAAGGAAGAATAATATGCACCCTGGTGAAAATAGTGTCTACGTGGTAAAAACACGTAGACTCAGTTCCCTTCTCTCTCTCTTTCTTTTTCTGCCCTCCCCTCCCTCCCCCTTTGACACATATATGTATCATTAATCCGTCCTTTTCCATGTTTCAAAAACAATGATCAATGATATTTAATAATGCAGCAATGATGACTGAGGTGAGCTTTTAAACATTTTCTGAGGAATCCTTCAGGCTAAACTTATTCAAAACCAAGGCAAACTGCAAAAAAAAGAACATTTGGCAAGTGAACAAATATTAAACCTAGTCAATATTACTAATATTTCTCATGGTAAGACTATTAAAGACTATGAAAGAGAATGCAACCTAATTTTAATGACATTAACTTGTTTTATTTTGTGAAACTGTGAAATACTCCATTGGCAGATAAATAATCCATGAATAAAGTAGATCAAGATTTTTCCACAGGCCAAAATAAAAAATATTTACAGTATTTTTTCACCCCACTCTCCAATGTTATTCCTCACAGGAACCTGTTTTTGACAGGTATTTTCTAGCCCCACATTTAAAAAGTGAGCTGCAGTGTCTGTTGTGCTCATGACTGCATCATAAAGGAAAGACTATGGCCTACAGCAGTGCTGTTTTTAGGTGTCTATTTTAGGACTGCAAGGTCAGAAGCCCCCAGCAGCAGCAGCGTAAAGGGGAGAGGGAGAGAGAGAGTCTGGGGGCGAAAGACTGCTAAAACGGAACTGGAAGAGCATGAGGATTAATACACACGACGGGTTGGGGGGATTGGATATCCCCCAGGGAGGGTCTGCGCAATGGACCTTCTTAGTGAAAAATGGCTGGAGGAAGGGCCAAACTGGCCCAGAGATTCAAGGTGGAACATTCATTTTGGAGATTTCTACAACATTGGTATAAGCACATACTACTACGCTCTGGTACCTCACACATCCTGGGTCCCAGAAGGCCATTTAGGTCACATCTCCTTGATTTCTCTTTCCTTGTGACCCAGAAATTTTCATTTAATCCATCATGTTGGAAAAAAAGGTTTCTAAATGGTTCTTGACTTGAACATGAGGTTGTATCTCTTATAGAAGCTTATAGTATGCAATGTGCAGACTTTTTTCTTGTGCTTCACACTGCTAATATTCACATGCTCTTGATGGTTTTTATTAGATAAGTTAGATTAGGGATGGAACAAAACTCTTCATAGTGAGTAGACCACGAAGGTTGAGCACTCTTGTTCAATGGGGTCGTTCTGAAGAACCATTCTCAGCAACTTTATGATGGTACTTAACAGAGGCACAGTTCTCTGTGCCCTTTGAAAGACAACAACAATATAAAACAACACCTTAATTTCAGGCTCTGTACATTGAGTTTTATCCTGGATGTGTTTATACCTCTGTGAAGAAGAAATGATTTTCTGGGTCTTGGTTTTATATACAGACTCTATTGCTTTCATTTCTTTCATTGACTGTGCAGTACAAAATGTGGACATTGCACAGTGTTACAGTGCTCTAAAATAGCTCACTATAGTATAAAACCCCCACGTGTCAGACTTTTCAAGTTGGTTAATGCTAAAATCCAGACATGGTCATATAGTTAAAAGCATGGGCCAGCCAAGCATGTCATTACATAGCAGTGTTTAGTGCAGAAACCTTGTAATACACATTCTATGCTTTTCTGAACCCATTTGCCACCACTAAGATAATGCCAATTTACGCTAAAATCCGAATGCCATTCCCAGTATTCACACCAAGCAAATGTTCATGAATGTTATCATTCCATAGTACCTCTCCGGTTTAAACACATACACTTGAAGCTTGTAACATTCAATTAACATTCTTTACTTTGGACGTTACATTTTGGATGCTGAAATATCTGAACTCAAATTCTCTCTCTAAATATTACTGGAGCCTATTAGTTCATTAGCCGCATGCCCAACATACTTCAATGGGTTGGAATACTTGTTCAGTGTGACCTAAAAGTAAAACACATCACTTTATCAGAACCCAACTTGGCTAATAATTGCCATAATTTGAAAAAGCAATTGAGAACCACAGCAGTGTGGCATGAAAGTGGTTTTAATGTACAATGTTTTTTTTTCGTGCTGGAAACACAGAGTTAACTTGATATGCTAATTCTTGAGTTGTTTTTTATTAATCAGTTGGGCAATGATTAGACAGCTGACACAGATCACTTACACTATATGACCAAAAGAGTTGGGATGCCTGACATTACACCAGCAGGGAATTTAATGACATTGCATTCAAATATTTAGACTTTAAAATAGATAATACTGGTTCCCACTTTGCAGCTACAACAGCTTCCACTCTTGGAAGGCTTTCCACACGATTTTGGAGTTTCTGTGGGAATTGAGGAATAACATTCTTGTGAATATTAAAATATTTTATTTTGGCAATTTGTATTGTGTAAATTGCTTCAGTGTTTGTCAAAGGTTTGCACAGAATTTGAATGCAGAAACAAAATCTGTACAACAAATGCAATTAGGTTTATCCTCTCAAATAGTTGGGTGGTAGGTAGTGCTGTCACTGAGCAAAACGGTCCTGGGATTGACTCCCAGCTGGGTGGCCAAGGGTAGTTTCTGTGTGGATTGTACATGTCCCCCCCATCCACCACCTTCTGCCAACTGTTTTGGTTTCCCTTAAACTTTAACTTAAGTTTCTATCCAAAAGTTCAGTTTACTCAAAACTGCTTTCTAAGTTTGAAGTCACTACAAATGTGCAGAAACAATGACAAGTAGTCTATATGCACTGTGCATTCATAAATGGATGTCTTTATTACATATTCATTTACTGTATATACAATGATGTCAGAAACATGTCCATGTCTGCAGATAATTATGTAAAAAATGTTTAGATTCGATCAATTTCAAACACATTTCATGACAGTTTTTTGTTCTCTTAATTTAGGAAATTAAGGATTATGGTGATAGAATGCCTGCTTTCATTTATATCACTGTTTCTGTAAACCTTTGCCATTTATTTCCACATTTTATAAGGTATCTACATGAGTATCAACATTGGCAGATAACACTATAAACACCATGTTAATATGGTCGGGGTCTTTTATTTTTTTATACATCTTTTTTCTCAGGTCTGCTCTTGTCACTGGGTTTCCCCTTCTCCTCGCATGCAGGGCACGAACACTGACATCACGGGTAGTCAAAATGCATATTGATGTTTCTTTTATTTTAAACAGAAACAAACAAAAAACCAGCATGTGAGCCAAACTCTAAAACTATAGACAAAAAAAATAAAAGGAGACACGAGCAAAACAAGCGGGAGAACCAGAACGAAACAGGAGTAAGGACCGGGTTGACCAACAACTGTGCACAAAACAAAAACTCAATAAATACTCATGAAACAAAGACAAGAACCAATGATACAACAGAATCACTAAACATAAACTCAACACAGCTGTGAACATAAACACCCAATTACCCTTCAAAATAAAAGCCCCACAACCCAAAACACAAATTTAAACAACCGTCACAGTGCCCAGGCATGACAGCACTTCACTATCTGACCACTTTTCTACTTTCATTGTGGATCTGGAAATAGAAGACAGAGAGAAAATTCTAGGATGCAACTTTATACTTTTTCTATTTATATGAATATCTATGAATTCATGTGTTAGGGTTAAAGTGTTAAATGGCATAAATAATAAGCTCATCCAAAAGAAACCAGGGCAGTTGTCTCTTGTTTACTCACAATAGTTCTCAGCTGCTAATAAAAGCCTCACTTCACTTTTAATATTCACTTTGAAACTGATCTCCAAAAGTGGGTTTGCTAATTAACCTAATTGCCTATGCCAACGTAATGCGAAAGAGGGGGAAAAAAAAAGAAAAGAAAAAAAAGTGCGCCTGTGTTCCAATACTCAGAAAAAACCCAAAAGATAGCCTACAGCCTTTCACGTTTGGCTAACTGGGGGCGTAATGTGTGGTGGCAGTTTCCAGTAGTGATGGAAGGAAACATTAAAGTGGATCGGAGCACTTTTATTCTTTCACTACACCCACCTCCGTGGCGGCCCGTCAGCCGAGACTTGCCAGCAGTTACCTCTCTCTCTATTTCTGAGTCTCGCCATTCCTTGCATTTGATTTATCTGTGTTTGGCGGTTCAATGAATTTTGAGGTCCTTGTTGGCCTTTGTCTGCTCAGTTTGGATCACCACCTGTTTGATGATTCTCTTGTGCTGTGTTAGTAATAAATCCCAGAGTTTGAACCTGTGACTTAGAAATCAGTGCCAAACACTCACAATGTTCTTTAGCTGTTGTAATTTCTAATGGCTAAGTCTATGTTACAGATGACATTTTACATTGCCTGGGATGGATAAATATGGCAAACACTGCATTTGAATATAACATTTATATGTGTAACAACCCCCGTTCCCCACCCCCATTTTACCCACACCAGTCCAGGCAACACAAACACACACACACACACACACACACACACACACACACACACACACACACACACACACACACAGAGTAATGCAAAAAATATACAAATGAATGAATAAAACAAACACAGAACTGAGAAAGGAAGAACGCTTAGAGTATTGGGTGTTTTGTTTAGTGTAGTTTACTGTTGTAACAGTGATGGTTAGGGAGAACTAGGAAGGACATGCTTACAGAACAATGATTTTATTTATGGAATGAATTAACAGAACACACAGGAAGCAAAACAATAAGAACAGGTATAAAAACACAAAAAGCCGACAGTGAACCAAGATGACATGGCAAGGGTTACAGCTGACAGACAAAAACTCATACAAACACAGAGGTATACATACAAATGACAGGAAAGTGGAAACATCCGGGGAAGAAGCAGAGGAAGACAGAAAACAGGTGGAACCACTAGTAGAAAGGGGTGCTAGTAGCAACAAGGACCTCTCCAGAGCAGCAAGTGGCAATGAAGCTCTCTCCAGCACACAGGTGAATAAGAGTTCTCCAGACCAGAATAGGAAGCCGGCTGTCAGTGCCAGATCGTGTGCATGCGCACTCGGAGAGCCGCCATTTTGCTGCCCAATCGGTCCCACCAACTTTTACCTGCAGAGTTGAACGTAACACACTTTA
>JBBJLS010000016.1:13842384-13852534 GCA_037577275.1 Bryconaethiops microstoma | reverse complement strand
AATCTAGAATGCGCAGAGACACACACATAACACAGGAAAGCTGAATGAGCAAATGAAAATATGTTCAAACAAATTTTATTTGTAACATGGAAAGCATATGTAACTGAATGTCTCACATACTTTTAACTGGCAGAGTCAAAGTCTAGACTGTCCTTTAATTTTAAATGCACTAGTTCACCCTTTCACCCCATTGGCTCTCACTTAATAGCTTGTTAATCATCTAACATTTGTCTGATGACCCACATTATATTAGGTGGCTTTTTGTAGGTCAGTGGTAATGAATAAAAATATGCCATTGTTCTGGCTAATAACGATACTTAAATGGTGAACATATTACAAAAGTAATTGTTAACAAAGAATATTGTGTGTAGTTTTAGGAAATATTTTATCTTTTTTCTCATATTGTCAGTCTGAGATTAATTCAAAACCCTCATTACCAAGGGAGTAGATGTCATGAGGGTAAATAAAACGGGGGAAAAATACATGTATTAAACATCATGTGCTGATAGTTGGCAAATTTACCAAATTGACTTGACTACAAAATTCTATTACGGTATTTATAGATTATATATGTACTTTTTTAAAAACTTTTTAAAATGTATTTTGTGACTAATTAGTAAAAAAAAAAAAAAAGTACATATAATTTATTCATTACCTTAACCAGGGTGTTTAGCCCTATCCTAGAACAGGCTGAAAGGTGGAGAGACAACCTGTTCTGTTATAAAATACATTTTTAAAAATCGATTTGAAGCCTGCCTACATTATGTATACTTTTTGGCTTTTGGGCTTCCACGATTGCACTTTAGCCCCAAGACAAACGTTTAGGAACTCCTGTGTCAGAAGTACACTCTTTTATTTCTATTATCTCCAGAAAAATTACCCTCTCAACTTGATTTTTGCAATGGTGGTGTTTTTAAACTTTTTTGCTTATTGATTGTGTTAGAGTGTATTGAATTCTTTATTTCTTTATTTTTCTTAAAACCAGGGTTGAGAAGCGTAGGCCGGAGCCAAGCCCATGATCAGTATATATGCAAAGGCTCTGGCCTGGGTGGGCGCAGTATCATCTCCAGCTCCTCTAAATTGCTGACTAGTTCTTTAGTAGATGCTCGTAGAACATTTCCTTGCTGTGTATTTTGTAGTGAAGAGGGAAAATGATAATGATATTCCTAATTTATTAATCTGTTTGCTGACAGAGCCCCTTTAGGAGAGCAGAGCCAAAGTCAAACAAGAAACACATTTGTAACAAATTGGTGTGCAAACATCAAAGATGCCTCTTCAGCAAATGTGTCCTGTGCTTAGGGGCATAACCTACCGTTCTACGCTGAAATGCTGCTAAAGCAGAGCAGCTATTCAGGTCAGAGCTCACTTTCTGGCATGTTAATTCAACTTGGCATGTTAATTCAGGATGATTTGCCATTTAGAGACAAGAGGAAGGAGGCTGATATAGTGAGAATTTATTTATTAGAATTTCTCATTGGTCATACAACTCATAATCTGAGCTTCGTTTCTTCGCTTCACACATCATTCAGTAATTTCTCTTTTGCTTACCCATCATTCAGTGCAGTTTTATCCTACAAATGTACTAGCGTACAAATCTGGAACATCGACCTGCAGAACTGGTGAGAAAAGATTTCTCTGAGACCTGATTGGCTCTGAATGACAATACATCTTATTAATCCCGAAGCCTGTGACTTAGTTCATTTGAGTTAAGAGCACGGAAGCATTACTTTAGCTGGGAAAGACTTTGAAGGTCTGGTGGAAACAGCTAAACAACAGGATACTGTAAGGCAGAGGCTGCTAACTGCAGTCCTGGAGTGCCAATGTCCAGCACAGTTAAGTATATTATATGGACAAAAGTATTGGGACACCTGATCATTATGCCAACAGGGACTTTAATGACATTACATTCAAATACTTAGACTTTAATATGGAGTTGGTCCCCACTTTGTAGCTATAACAGCTTCCACTCTTCTTGGAAGGCTTTTCACAATATTTTAGGGTTTCCTTTCATTCTGTAGAGCATTCATGAGGTCAAGTACTGGACGAGAAAGCCTGGCTCGCAATCTCAAATTTTTGAGTTAATAATACATAAAAGATTTTCGTTTCACTGAGTGAAATAAGTGTTTTATATCCAAGCAAAACACGACTTAGTACAGAGTGGAGAAACCTTTGTTGGCAAGCACAGCAGTAAGATGTTTCTTGTAGTTGGTCACCAGATTTGCACACATCTCAGGAGGGATTTTGGCCCACTCCTCTTTATTGAAACTCTCTAAATCCTTTAGGTTTATTAGCTGCTCCTTGGCAACTCGAAGCTGCCGCTCCCTCCACAGATTTTCTATAGGATTGAGGTCTGGAGACTGGCTAGGCCACTCCATGACCTTATTGTGCTTCTTCTTGAGCCACTCCTTTGCTACCTTGGCAGCATGTTTTGGGTCATTGTCATGCCTGAAGATCATCCACAAACCATCTTCAGTGTTCTGGCTGAGGGAAGGAAGTTTTCGTCCAAGATTTTACGGTAGATGACCCCATCGATTGGCCCCTCAATGCGGTGAAGTCATCCTGCACCCTTAGAAGAAAAACATCCCCAAGCATAATGTTTCCACCTCCATGCTTGACTGTGGGGATCTTCGGGATATACTAAGCATTTATCTTCCTCCTAACACGGCGGGTCGAGTTGATGCGAAAGAGCTCGATTTTGGTCTCATCTGACCACAGCACTTTCTGCCAAACTTTCTCTGAATCATTTAGATGTTCACTGGCGAACTTAAGATTGGCTGTACACGTGCCTTCAATTTGAATCCATTAGAGATTGCTATCCATTATAATGTAGTGTATTACAGATGATGTTCTTAGTGACTGTGGTCCCAACTGTCTTCAGATCATTAACAAACCCCTCCCGTGTAGTTCTTGGCTGATCCCTCACCTTTCTCATAATCGTCCTCACCCCATGAGGCAAGATACTGCATGAAGCTCGAGACTGAGGGGAAATTGGTCACTTTATATTTCTTCCATTTCTGAATAATTGCACCAACTGTTTGTCACCTTCTCACCAAAATTCTTGCTGATGGTCTTGTAACCCATTCCAACCTTGTGCAGGTCTACAATCTTGTCTCTGACGTCCTTTGACAGCTCTTCGGTCTTGCCCGTGGTGGTGGAGAGGTTGGAATGGAAAAAACTGATTCTGTGGACAGGTGTGCTTTATACACACCTGTTAAGTTAAGATCAGGAGTATCTGTAATTAATAGATTGTAATCTATGTGCAACATGGGCACACAGCCAGTCAGTGGGAGCCAGAAGTCGGGCTGGGTTGTAGGGGATCAACTACTTATTTCACTCAATGACGTGCAAATCAATTTATAACTTTTATGTAACATGTTTTTTCTTGATTTTTGGTTGATATTCTGTCTCTCTCCATAAAAATTAAGCTACCTCATAAATTAGAGACTGTTCATTTTTTTGTAAATCAGCAAAGTTACGAATTTCCCCCACTGTAGGTGTTGAATGGGGTGTAGGTCAGGACTCTATTTGGGCCAGTAAAGTTCTTCGAACCGCCACATCTGTATGGACCTAGCTTTGTGCACTGGGACACAGTAATGCTGGAACAGAAAAGGGCCTCCCCCAAACTGGACACATTAGGAGCATTAGGATTGCCCTTCACTGGAAGTAAGGGGCCTAGCCCAAATCCTGAATAAAAGGTCTGTCCCAATAGTTTTGTCCATGTTGTGTATCTTCTCTGCTCAAACACACCTGGCTTAACTCATGTGTTAATTGGTTTAGTGAATTTGTTTAAGGAGGGGAACTACCATACTCTCCTAGACAATGCTCCTCCAAGGCTGAAATTGAGGATCCCTACTGTGTTATAAGATTAGCTGCCTTTGAAAAACTATAAAATAGTTAAATTTGCTGTAAAGGCCAGCGCCCTGTCCTGCCTATTGTCTGCATTGCAGTAAGAACGATCATAGAAAAGTTCAAGTTCACCTTTACACTCCACTAATTTATTTACACTGTACATAATTTGAATTTATCATGTTTGGTATCATCTTAACTTCCTCTTCACAAAACCATCCGTTTTCCAGCTAAAAGGTATGAAGTGAACTGTATGACAACGTGAAATAAGTTACAGTGTCTGTGGTGACATTAGCTGTGGTCCCAAGCAATTATTATATCTTTATATTAAAGACTTTAAATTGACTGTCTGTCTCAGTAAAATGTTCAAGCCGTATCATCTTCTGTGGCTTTTATGGTCTCTCTCTACATCTAATTTAATACAGCAAAGGCAAAATGCTGAGTGGCATGTGGAGAAATTGAACAGTACTTGATGTCTCTAAGCGCAGACACATGTTAATGCTGAATGTCGACATCAATTGCCACATCATCCTGACAAGTTAAAATTTAAATAACTTTACAACCATTTCTGATATCAAAAAACTTCAACAAATTATACACTAGGGTAAAGAAGCAGGACTTACTGACAATATGCCATATGCAGGATTGTGTGTCCTACATTCCTGTGAAAGGCCTGATCTACAGCCTGCAGAGTCAGCTGTACTGCCCATAAATACTACTGTGGTGTGTAGGGGGCCAGTTTTCCGACATAACAGGTTCAAATGTGACTAGAAAATTCCAGCTTGACTTGTAAAAACTTTCAAGTACTTGACATCAAACTTAATAAAAAAATTTAATAATAAAAAACTTAATAATAAAAAAAAACAAAAACGGTTTTCTTTATGTTGGGGGATAAAATACTACAAATGCTTTTTAAATGATTACATGGCCAGAGACACTTAAGAAATGTCAGGAATATGATTGAGCTCTATATAGCAATGCACATCACCAGAAAGCATGAACTGAAAGCCTCAACTTACAGTTCTGATAAAACTCGTCGCAGACTTTTATAAGTCAGGGTTCCCATACAGGACTTTCTAGACCCATTTTCCTCAAATTCTAAGACCAAGCAGGGTGTAGTTTCAGACCTGGATTAAGTTTAATTACTGTTACAACAGTGTTTGTTTAATGTTATCATTCTCATTGGCTTTCTGCTGTTTGACCTACGTCACTCAACTTCAGTCACTTCTGTAATCACTCGTGAGACTGTCACACTCCCACACTCGAGGCAGGAGGCACATAAAACAAGGATGCACAGACAGTGGGAGATACGTATGCAGATAGTGGAATTTAGTCTATTTACTAAAATTAAGTTTAAAATGAAAGCTATGGTCATGTCACACGTCCATTAAATTAAGCATCCCTTGGCCCCTCTTGTTGACATTAGGATGCTTCTAGATCCCTGTGTTGCTCCTGAACTGTTTGACCATACAGTGCGTTATTGTTCACACTGTGTACAACTGGGGGTTATGAGCTGTTTGTTTGCGTATGTGTTGTCTTGTCATATCCTGTGCTTTTCCCTGTCTGAGCATAATGTTTTATCCTCTACACATGGTTCATTGTTTTGATTTCCCAGCTTCACCCTGGTTTTCCTGCTCCACGAGGTAAGCACGCTGGCTGACTGGTAGAATTATTTGTGACTGCTCTGTGCAGAATGGAGCCAGCCTGGAACGGATTCTTAATGTCCCCCTTCTGCGCTGAGGACACCTCCCGGTGGGCACTGAGGTCCACAGCGACCCCTGTGTCCAGGAGAAGCAGGGACTGGACTGACATCACCCCCTTGCCGAGGAGGTCATGGCACAGGCACTTGGATATCTAGCAACCCCTTTCATTGTTGCTGATGCCTCTGAGCAGGTGCACACCCCCTGGCATGCCGGAGGAAGCCCCTGAGTTTATGCCAGGCCTTATCGCATCAGCCTCTGCACCGAACTGCTCCCTCTTGTGCTCTGGAGGGCACTTCCCTGGCAGATGCGTCTGATGTTCCAGAGAGTGCCCCCTCGCCAGCGACCTGTGCTTCTGAGAGCATCACCATCACTCCTTTGTGTTTTGGAGAGTCTCCCTCCTTCTGCTGCCCAGGAGAGGTCTTTTCTCATGCCAGTGCCCCTGCTGTGCTGGGAATTTCCCTATTGTTGCTGGTGCCCCCAGGTACTCTGAAAAGTGCTTCGTCACCAGCTCCCCTGGTGATTGGGAGAACGCATCTTCATTGACTTCCCTGGGTGCTTTAGAGGGCATGCCAAGGTCAATGTCCCCCTTATAGCTCTTCGGGGTGTTCTGGTGCTGGCTCCCCCTGCAGCGCTGGAGAGCTCATTGCTGCTGACTCCCCCTGGTGCCTTGGGGAGCACTCTGTTGCCGGTGTCAGTGCCCGATCCGTGCTGGCTGCCCGATCGGTTCTGTACATGCACAGCCACCATCTTGCTGCCTGATTGGTCCCAGGTATTAAAGATAAAATAAGATAAACCTTTATTCAGAATCAGGATCAGAAAACTGTATTTATCCCTGAGGAAACTGTTTGTGGTGACTGTCACATCCCACAGATACAAAGAGACAGACACAAGACACCAGAGTAGTGTAAAATAAAAAGTAAGATAAAGTACAATAATAAAATAAATAAAATAAGTCTAATATAAGTCTAAATAGAATCTAATAAAAATGAGAATAAAATAGTTATCTCTAAATATAAATAAAAATCATTGGAAAGAAAACAACCATAATATGAATATAAGTAATATATTAAGATATTACAGTAATTAAGTGATTTAGTGCCATATAGAGGACAGCATATGATATTGCACATAATATTTGGTACCTGGTAAGAGCATTGCATAGTATTGCACACAGACTGTTGCACATCACAGCAAAAATAATGCACATGGTCTTCCACACAATGTTTTTTAAACCCGTAATAAATAAACAGAAAGTAGCAGCAGACTATTGCACAGATTATTGTGTGGGTGAGTGACTGAGGGAGGAGTTGTAGAGTCGTATGGCAGTTGGAAGGAAGGATTTTCTGTGGCGTTCAGTGGAGCACCTTAAGCAGGTCAGTCTGTGGCTAAAGGTACTTCTCAGATCGTTCCCCACCCTGTGGAGTGAGTGGTCTACATTGTCCGTGATAGACTGAAGTCTTGACAATGTTCTCCTTTCATCCACAGTTTCCATGCTATCCAGTTCCTCACCCACCACAGAGCCATTTTTTCCTGATCCTTATACTATGTACCATACTTTAAGGCAGTGGTGAGGCTGCATAGTAGCACAGCGGTCAGAGTACCCTTGCAAACTCCGGCTCACACTAGCTGTGGACATGTTATCCACACAACTGGACCATGCAATGATGCAATGATCTGCTGCAATGATGATGGCTGATCAGTGTAACTCTGTTTTGGGGTGAGGCTAAGCAGAGCTAGAGAGGATCCCTGTAAGAGATCTGCCATGTAAAAACACTTGTACAGACTTAGGGCAGAAAAGGCGGGGCCTAACCCTACGGTCTATCGGTGCACATGCTAGACGACAACGTCTTTTATGAAATTACTGTTCTCAAGAAATATACCATGTGTTCACTGTTTTACAAATGACTGTGTAATGACGCAGATCCACCAAAAGGGGGCAGCTTCAGCCTGAGAGGATCAAATGGTGCACTCAGATGGCTCACACGTAATGAAAAACCTACACACAAACACTGGGATGAAATAACAGAGAACACAGCAGGGCCTCTGGAGCAATAGGAAGAGGTAGGGTGTAATGGTGCCAGTCTTTCTGATTGGACTCAGGGGATTGGCGAAACGCCTGGAAGAGGTTCTCAGCCTCAGTGATGTGAAATTCCTATTTTGTCCTCATCTTGCTTTTCATTTTAATTCCCCCTCATTAACGTAGCTCCCTCTGTGCCTGCCTCTCCATCCTCCCTTCCATGAGCTAACACAGCAGGGTCAGCCAGACAAAAGACGAGACACACAAATTCTCCTCTCATGGTCCTGTGTAGTACACCTGATGTGACACGTTCAATTAACTTCATACAATGCGACTCATTTGCACACTCCACCGAAGTGCCCTCCATGGCAGTCAGTCTTACCCTCTGTTTGTGTTGCAAAAAAGGAGCAGGTGTGAAATCTAATTGGCAAATGGGTAGCGATTGCCCCTGAGAGGAGTCTGAGAGGAATAATGAACATTTACTGGGCCATGTTTTCCAGTGTTTGCCACAAGCAGCATCCAGAAGAATGGTGAGAAATATTGAAGAGATTTTTTATTAACATGCAGTTTGCATACATTACATACAAGCTGGGGCCACGGTATCTTCAACCAGCAGCTGGAAATCAGTGTGCGGCGAACAAGTGTATGTATGGCTATATATAATAGCACTTGTTGAAGATGTTTAAATGATAGACCATGTGTATCATGGAACTTTGTTTTTCTGGAGGTCTCAAATAAACAAGCACAGACTAAATGTACCAGGAAAACAGGCAATAAGCACAGGGTAAAACAGGAATGAAAGTAAAAAAAAATATTAAACAGATTAAAAAAAGGAGGAAAGGCAAAAATGAAAAAAATAGGGATTATTTTGGTCAAATAGTCAAGCCAAATCAAGCAGGTTCATTCTCATTTCAACCAACGAAACAACGTGCCTCCAGGACCATGGTGCAACACAAGAACAGAACAGAACAGAACATCACAGACCACAAGTGCAGACAGGACGAAAGAGTGCAGGAAAAACACAAGAGCAACAAAACAACCAGACAAGACAACATTTAATGCAGTTGAGATTTACAGTACAAGTCTGCATAAATGCAGTATTTTGACAGGTACTGTACTCTAGCAGCAGAAAGTTGTGTGTGCAAACATGCAGAACAGAGATAGATAGCAATAAATATAATTGCACAAATATGGCAGCAGCAGGACAGAGAATGTGCAGTATAATAAACCAAAGGTTATTTACAGAGGTAATTCAAATCTGAGTTTATTTATTGCTTAAGGCAGAAAAGAAGTACATGCTGTGCGTGCAATGTGTTGAGAGAAAGAGAAGGAAGTTCAGGGGACGGGTGTTTTGGTGATGTGTGTTGGGGTACAGTTTGTGTTTCAGTCCTGGTATAATGAGGTAACATCACATAGCTATTTGTTCTAGTGCAGCTCATGCAGTTCCTAGGCACTGGCTGTTGTTTTTTTAGGCTCTCTGTACAAAATCTTTTAACCAAAACTTTTGCACACATATGTATTTTTGAAATATGCATGATTCTCCTAATGCATTACATCTGTTGTGCATGTCTGTGCAGATCCTAAATAATGGATCCTGGGAGTACACGTGCATTGTCACTGAACTGAAGTCAGCCCATGATTCTGAAGTTTGCAAAATATTGAAAAAGTAACTGATTTTTCAGAATGGAGAGGAGCTAGTGCAGACTTCAGTCTGTGTGTTTTGGGGTCATTTTGGCTTGGAGTTGCTTAGTGGTCATTTGTCTGCACCATCTGATAATAGTCCATAGTATAAACTGTAAAGTAACCATTTGTCATTCGTGAACACACCACAACCTTCTGATCTTCTGATTGCAGGGACAACTCCCTAACCACTAAGCCACCACCTGCCTCTGTGACTTTCTACATAATCCCAGTCAGCATGAGACCCCTTTCCCTCTCTCATTCCTTTGCTTTCACATCCATACATCAAATATTCTAATGGATTACTAGAACATCTGGATGCTATGCTATACAGCATAACATCTGGATGCTATGCTATACAGCTTGGATCTGCCTGCATGAAACCACTTTGAAAAGTAAGGATGGGTGAACAGGATAGATAGAAATATATTTTATAACTTAACTTGTCATAATTCTGGCTAGCAAACTTGGGACGATGCGCTCACAGGTGGTACTTTTGATACTTTATTTCAGATTTAGGCGGGAAATACACACAAAGAATATGCTGAAAACAGCACTGACTCTGATACACAGTCAAACAGAAAGAGCTCCAGAATCCTCTTAGAATCAGCCATGATGTGAGATATGAAGTCCGGTAATGTCAAAGAAATGTCGGATTCCACCACCATGGCCTACCTGGTCAGGGCTCATCCTCAAACAGGGAGGGAATGCCAGGTGTACAGTAAACCGCTGCTCATCATGGGGGTTACGTTCCAAGAGCACTGGTGTATAGTTAAAAACCGCAATGTTGTGATGTGGTAAAACAAAATGCCTATTTTTATAGTATAAGCCCTAAATATGCCCCCAAATATGCTCCCAAAACACTTTAATTTCATTTTAAACTCAGCTTAATACATTACCCTTA
>JBBJLS010000016.1:13819844-13842284 GCA_037577275.1 Bryconaethiops microstoma | reverse complement strand
TTTTATACTATGGCGGTGTCAGTACTCAGGTGAGGGTGATCTCTGTCTAATTGGCTGTGACGGGATACCGGAACCGGCTTGGTTTGAGGATCGGGAGTCTCGTTCCGTTCCAGATCTTACATGAACACAATTCACTCCCTTTCATATGGAAGACCAAAAGTCATTTCGATTCCATCAAATTCTGAACAAGAAAAAAAAAAAAAAACAATTTCAGCATTTGTAAATAAATTATTCCATTTCGGTCCAATATTCCACAAAGATATAATAAACTTGATCTTTAGATTTTTAATCAAATTCTGTCCAATTTTGCACAAAGATACTGGAAAAATCTACATGTGCACTTCATGTTTTTGTCTGGCATTAGGATGTTTGCAAACAGTAGTGTCAGTGAAATGTAAGGATCGGATGTTCTGCTCTACTATAAATCCATTGTTGTGTAACTAAAGCAGCACGGTCAGGAAAAAAGGCTCCATAGATGCAGTTTTGTAACAAATGGCCATAAACTGTTTGGAGAGTATTGTACTGCCAGAGCACCAGAAACACTGTTACTGGGCTGAGATACACTGGGAAATTAAAGCATGTGACAACTTCCATGCCATCAAAGCACAGTTTAGGTACAACACAGTTCCTGTATATCTATGAAAAAGTGCCTATAGGAACCCCTTTCACGGAAGACACAGGATCCCTATTGACATAGATGACACATGGCAGAAGGGTCATAATCAAGATTCTTTGTCACATACACAGTTATACAAGTTCAACACGTGGTGAAAAGTGTTCCTGAATTGGTCATTAGCTGTGTGTGAAATTAAAGAAAACCCGAAAGGGCTAAAAGCTGAGGTAATGAAAATGCATAGAAAAGAAAATATTCCAAATAAGTGTTACAATTCTGTATAGTGTGTACAATTCTGTACAATTCAACTATATCTTACACCACTGAACATTGCAACTAAAGACTGCTTTACTCTCAGTCTTTTGGAGAATCCTCACTGCACAGTGTAGTGTTTTCTACCACACCTGATACGTCTTCCTAATTATTTAGAAGAGGGAAAACGCAAAGCTGTGTACTACTATCATCCCCCAGGAATGGTTTTGAGAACTACTGCAATGAGAGGCAGACACACCCTCATCCACACTTACTTGCACTCATAGGGTATGGTGGAGAATGCCTAAAACTCTGCTCTGCCTCAAGCATAAAATTATTTACGCATCAAGGAATGAAAGCACGCTCACTCTGTCCCACTGCTGTGGCCTCTGAACATTGTCCTTTGCACATTAGATTGCATTATTTGATTTAGTGCACTAGCATCCTTTGGGTGTGCAAAGCGAGAATGCTTGCTTTTATGACGGCCCCTGTGCAAGGAGTGTGTTGACTCCTGCATCCATACTGAGCTCAGCAGGCAAGAGGAAAGCTCTTATTGAAGCCATAGGAGGAAGATAATGTGAATGAGCCAGGGACAAACACAGGGAAGGAGAGCATGAGTGCATGCTTAAATGTGTGTTAAAAAGTCAAATTTCTACAGGTGTGTAAGCAGAAAATACTGTCCTCCTTTTCTGCAGACCCCCCTGAGGCTGGAAATGGACTCTCACTAACTCCTTTTGTTTAATAGTATTGTTAATGTATTTCCATTTTCTTCTTTATAGCTCCTCACTGTCTACAATGGACAGCCTCCAAGCAACATTGAGACATTTTAACCCTAAATAAAAAAATTAATAAAAAAAAGCCCAAGGCTGCTACCCTTTTCGATTGTGGCCCTTAGGTAAACTTTATTCCTTTCATGTTTTAAAACAACATAAAACACATTACGTCACACAAACACCGTTTTATGTTTCACAGTAGCAAGAAAACATTCTGTAATATGCATAGGTGTAAATGCATAAAATGGCATCAGTCCCTATTCTAAAAGTTTTCCTTTGGTTCTTTTAGTCATTAGCAAATGTGTACTCTTGCTTGTTTGTCTGTCCACTGTGAGTGGGATTTGAAAAGGACAGCTTCACAAAGGTCTGTTTGCCTGGTCTTTACTCACATCTGGAAATAATCTGATCATGAGTGGACAGCTCTAAGTACAGGTGTGAACGCACCCAAGGCACATTGAGATCCGATTGTTCAGACCACATTTGACTCTATAAAATGTTCATCCACATCTGAGCTGTAAAGGACTGTAAAGTATTAAAACAGAAATTAGATTTTTCCATTAAATACACATTTATATGTATAGAGCTGTAAAGTCATTAAGTAGTTTCGCAGAAATCAAAACATGTGGTGAGCCAGAAGAGTTACAGTGGTAAACAAATTGTGTGATATTTGTGCTAAGTTTACAGAAGCAACAGTCTGAGGCATGTTTTGTAAAGTTCATTTTTATACTCCACTTCAGGCATCAGCAGCGCAATCTGAGGTGTAACCCACTCATGACAATAGCAGTCAGGCTACGACCAGCAGAGTCAAGTAAGCAGTGCTAGGATACGCCTCGTTGTGTGCCTGATGTGAAACCAGAGTACATATTTATCACAGAATGCTAATAAACAGGATCCTGTGTTCCCAGCTGTTGATGTTGAGCTGACTGGATTTTCAATCACACACTTTTAATGGAAGACAAACGGATAAATATGTGGTGTGGTGCCTCCACTGTGAAAATACTATACTCACAACTTTGCAGTATACTTCCCCAGAAACTTGCAGCATATTGTCATACAGTCAAAATACAGTGTAGAGAACTGCTATGGTGGGAGACTTACACATTTATTTAAAAATAATTAGGTCACGTTTGTGTAAACATAATCATTTGCCAAAGAGCGGTTGAACTTGATATAAAAGGTCCCAAAATTTCTGATAAACAGCACATAAGGACACTTACCCTTTCAGGCTAAAATGTCAAGCACTAATATAACGAATCTGTTTGAGCTCATACTTTGGTGCACATGAGTTTACAATCTGTAAAAAAAAAAAAAACCTCCATATTTATGCACAGGGAAAAAAAACCCTGCAACCCTTGCAATTTACACTCTTCATCCCAAAACTGATGGCCGAAACACAGTACTTACAGTAGCAGGGAACAATGATGTTGAAGACACACCACAGCAGAAGATCCGATAGACCAATTGTTGACCTCCAGGCCTTGTAGATCGCAGTCCAAACTTTCCTCTACCTCAGTTTATGTAACACATCCTTCACCGCATACACGTCTTTTTTTTTTATCAACACTCGGGGAAAAACACGCGCAACTAACAAATGCAAAAGTGGTGGCCACACAGAATTACCGAACACGACTAGATGAAGGATTATCGTTCAAACTTTGTTTTCCACTGTGCAGCTTAATATTTGGGCCCCTACAGAAGAACTCAGTCTCCAAACATTCTACTAGCTTCGAAATGTAATACAATCCAATTCACACACACAACTGGTAACTTTTATTTCACGTTTTCTCATTTTCTCACCGCTCTCTTTTACCAAACCTAATAAACTCCCTGATTGCCTGGAAACCTGTCTGTCTTATTTAGACGAACATCTGATTGGTTGAAACATGAATCGGGAACAAATGGCAAAGGATCATGGTAAACTGAGTCTTATTATTAATTCATGAGCTACTTGACAATGCCATTAATATAAGTCAGGTAAACAAACAAAAACAACAGTAATAATATTACTAATAATTGTAAGTTAAGGGTCCTGCAGATGAAATGCAACCTGACTCAGATATGAAGAATTTTTCTGTAAAGTTTACAGACTTGCAAGGCATGAGTTCATCTTGCATGAAGTTTACAGCCCTGCTGTCAGGCCAGTAGTAGAGCTTGAGCCGATTCATCACGGGATCAGGCAGCAGGTGTGCATCCATATGCTTGTTTAATTACAGTAATCTGATCGATGATTAAAAACACTGCTCTTTAAACACATGACAGCAGTTCTTTTCTCTGCTGCTGCTTCTTTCTCACATTTGCGCACACTCACACACATACATTTGGAGACACATCCAGTCTCTCGTGAACATACGTTATCTGTGTGAAAACTGAGGAAAGTGAAAAATCATGTTGGGGAGCATCGTGGGAGCGTGCGCCTGAGAGGCCAGGGTGGGCTAAATCCAATTGTTCCGGAATTATTTCCATGTTGAACAGCATGAGAGGCGTGCTGAGGAATCCCTGTCAGATTTGATTATGCTCAGTGTGCATTTGGGAGGCCAAGGGGACGTTTAAATTGGCCCTTTTTTCTCCCCTGCGCTACAACAATACACTCCTGACTTTTATTACTGATTACGCAATTATTGTCAAGGCACCAAGCCGAGAGAGGGAAATAGCAGGAGTGAAAGCTTCTGCTTGTTTTGACTCTCAGAAAGCAAACATGGGTAAGAAAGGCGGCCTATAGCCGGCAGGGTGTGAGTGTGTGGGTGTGTGCAGAGCATGACATTTCCCGTCTGTCTTCCCCTGCGTGTCTCCAGCGCTGATGCTGTTGTCCATTAAAAGCGAACGGCAGCTCAGAGCTAACAGTGCTAACAAAGCTAACACAGTTAAGCCCTCTGGGCCATGCTGTGTGCTCGCCTTTCCTTCCTTCTCCCACTCTTTCTCCCACTCTGCCTTAGAGAAATCTCATTTCCTTGCACATAAAGCTTGGCAGCCTTCCTTTAGAATGAAGAGTGATCCGGCTGAAGGTGGTAGAAGTGTCAGTTTGAAAAAGCTCAGGCAAAGAAGCCTCACTTGCAGCAGAATAAGGCCTTTAGAGGGGTCATTACAAAGAAACTCAACCAAATTAGCCCATTTATATTACCTAATTGCTATTCTTCCATCCATTGATTATATTCAATGAATGAGCACTGATTTGTACACATCAACATTTGCGCTGATAATTTATAGGTCTTTTTTTTCTCAGACCTGAAGAAAGTGTAAGACTGACTTTCAAGAGCAAATGAGGGAGCAAACCCATCCATTTTCATCTGTAGCCTGTACATAACCAGTTGTACTTTATCACTTTATCTATACTAAGGCTGAATAAGATGTGGAGTAGAATAGCAGAGGTCCTACTTCTGGACTATAATGACAGAGGATGTTCTTTCTCCACTCAGTCTGTCAGCTTCTTGCATTTGTTTAGCTCACAGGGGCTCAGGTCTCTGCTTGACATTCACTCTGGGAATCCGTCTGGTGTTTAATTTTTTCCCGTCCTATATTCTGACACGTCTCATTTTCTTGCACTAAACTGGCTAATAGTTTATATCAAAGAGAGCAGAGCAGTAGATTGCTGATTTGCTCCATCATGATATATACAGCAAAGTGAAGCTCCTGGGCCATCATACTGGTACTTCCTCTCTGTAAAATAAATTGTCCATGGGCAAAATGCAAACATACTCCTGAAAATGCAGAAATACAAGCAATGCTGATGCTAATGCCCCACCACACAACTTACAGGACATACAGGATATACAGCTCATGTCTTGGTGCCAGAAAATCCACTCTTCCAGAGCTGTTTTGGTGCCTCAAGGGAGACAAACTTAACATTAGGTAAGTGGTTTTATTGTCATGGTTATGGGATATTGTTATGACTGTGACATGGTTCAAACTCTTAAAAATAAATGTTCCATTATGGTTCTTTGCACAGTTCTAAGGGGGAAAAAAAATACATCCACAGGTATATTAACATACACACATCTCATTTCCAAAAATGAATCTTTAATAACATTTTTTGTAATAGTTTAAATATAGTACCAAAACTCGTTTAGGTGCTATATTGAGCCAAAAGTCCTTTCAAGGACCATGTACAATAATTTCTATTACAGAGAAGAGCATTTCAATGGTTCTTTGAGTTATCACAGTTCTGTATAAACTTGCTTTTCCTAAAGAACCAATGAAGAACTTTTTGAGGGGTTGGCATTATTCCAAATAACCTTTTCTGGCCTGTGTGCATCTATATTCAAGCAAATCCATCTGAACAACCTGAACTAGTGAACTGTAGAGCATTACATACAGCTGCTCAATTCATTTTGTACAAGGAAACATATATACCGTGGACTTTGTCTTGTGGCCTTGTGCCTTGTTTATTTATACATAATGTTACTTATATAAGTGTAATACTCTCCAACATGCGAAAACACAGCAAAACAAGTTTTTGACATGTAAAGTGATTCAACCTCTGATGAGCCACATCTCCTGGGGAACTGGGGATGGCAAACATGCAGTTAAACTCCAAGCAAATCCTGGCGCATGAGGTGTAACCTGTCAATTAAGGGGGAGGTAAAAAGAGAACAGCTGTGTGTGTGTGTGTGTGTTTTTGAGGACAGGTTAAGGTCAGTGGACAAACACACAGCTGATCTGTGCAATCACAACGTTCTACAAACAGGCACTGGCCTGAGGTGAATGGAGGGTCATTGTGTCTCCTCACTAATTTAGCTGGACCAGGGTTTGGACAGAAAGTATAGGTACCCAAAGCTTTTCACACACACAAAAGTCCTTCACACACACCACCTATTTTACGGTCACTGGCTTCCGCCCCACTGGAGGAGCTAAAATGTAAAAATCTCTGGCACCTTGCTTTCTGAAGACCCTGACTTAGCCAGAAAGAGTGTGAGGAGAGACTTAAAAACTGTAAAATAGTAATGAGGATACACTTAGTCATTCAGTTTCAAGAATGTGAGAAAAAACTTACTGTTGCAACATGTTGCTGACTGTCAGTTTCTATAAATGTGCAACTCTCTCTAAAACAGTATTATATAAGAGCAGAAATGACCTGAAAAAACAGATGCCTGCAAATATGTAAAAGCAAGTTTGATTGAGTGACAATACTCTAACAGGCTACAAAAAAAGGATTTTAACAATATAAAAATATTGGACCTTAAATGCACCAGAATTGAGTTAAATATGTTTTTCACTTCTTTCTACTTTTCATCTGGAGACTTTCATCTTTCTGTTGAAAGGAAAATACCAGTTAAAATATAATTAGCTGTTTCAGAATGTGCAGGTTCTTCAGTGGAAATTAATTTTGCACGTCACTGTCACTGTTGTACCGGACCTTGTCACAAGCAATTTTTTTAGATTTGCGTTTGCTTTCGATATGATTTCTTCAAGAGTACTGACATGTAGGCAGACATATCTAGTGAATACTGCATTAAGTTAGGTTCAACCTTAACTTAATGCAACATTCATGTTTCTGACCTCTTTGATTGAATTAGTTGGTAGTAGGCACTTTACTCTACTAAATAAAGGGGTCTTACAGAAAGATGACACTTTAAAGACCCATTTGAGTGCTTGAATAATTCTTTGTGGATTGGAATGTTTTTCTATGTATGTGAACATCATGAACCATGCAGTCAAAGACAAGAATGATATCATCATCATCATCATCATCATAGACATCAAAGTCCCTGTTTGTAATACTATCCAGTTAACTGGATGTGGAGCTGCATGACATTGAGAACCACTGAGGTCACTCCTGTTGTGATCTCCACAGATCTGATCACATCCATGGAGAATGGATTATTATTATTATAAAGAAAATGATAATACAAATTTTTTTTTTAGTATCATAATAATGTGATTTCAAAATGAGAAAGAAATAAGTCATTTGGACCACTCAAAACTGGCTGTACCTAGAGCCTCAACAACTTTGGAGAAACTCATATACACCATTCTCAAAAAACAAAAAAAAAACAATCGTTATACAACCAAGCCAGGAACTTTTGGTCCTGTGTAGCAGGCTTTTTGGTAAAGAATAGATTTTGACTGGAGCTGCCTTTGTTGGAGTAACATAAGGAATGTATATGTGTCTGTGTGCATGTGTATGACATATCTTTTGATATCTTCTGTATTTGAGCAATTTTATAGCAGTTGCATTGAGAGTGCTGAGCTAAGTGTAAAAGCTCAAGCTGCTGGCTGTTCATCTTGCCTTTAACATCAGAGCAAACACAGGAAACTTGGGACCTTTCTGCTGCTCAGCTGCTGTAAGACCAGAGAGATTTATGGAGTAAATACTGATCAGGCTGCAAAAATCTAAGGGTAACTCTGCTAACCTAGCAGTAAGATTAAAGGGGAGGCTTAGTGGAAATGATTCATTTTGCCATCCTCAAGGCTCCTAGGTCGGCTGCTGCTCAAGACAGAGCTCTACTCTTTCCATGCTGTTTCTGCCTTTAACATCAGGTACTATTCACTGTAACCTTACTTTACTCCCAGCTGCTTGAACCAGCCCCTATTTATCAGTGAATTTAAAGATATGCCTCATCTGAGCAAACAACTGTCCCAGAGACTGCAGTGCTCTGCTGCTGAACCCCCCGGGGTGTGTGTGCGTGTGTTGACGTCAGAGTGACAGGAACGTCATTGAAATGTGGAAATGTGCCTTATCCTCAATTCTGGATCAGCACATCGGGTAGAGAGCCACACCGTGTTACAGTAATGACACATTAGAAACACACTGTGGCATATGAGTATCATGGACTACGATATTTTGCAGTATGCATAGCTAATACCTTAGCATACATCAAATTAAGAAAATACAGCAGAGGTCATACTGAGGGTGTACCCAGGCGAGCAGCAGAAAATTGTGCTTTGCTGAGGGCAACCAGTGGCTGTTATAGAGATAAGATCAGGTTGTAAATGTCAAAAAACTCAAAAAAACATGAAAAAGTTTGCTAGCATCCCTATGACATTTTTAAAATAAAATGCTAGCATTGAACTTAAACCGGATTACATGTTTAACATGAACTTTTTGTTAAAGACATTATTTACTTTGTAACACAGGGTACTTTAGCAAAGAGCCCTAGCTTAGAGTTCCCACCACTGTTTTCTTTTTCTATCAACTGACTGAAACCTGGTTAGATTATAGATTGAATTCAGAGTCCTGTATCTAGGACTTCCAGAAGGCCTGGAGAGACATTTTTCCTCTTGAACCTGGCCCATCAAAACATGATTGACTGATTCCAAATTAGTTGAGAACAGCCCCTGAATGCTAAACGAAAGGGAGAGCTTGTATGACTACCTAGTTACCATAAGGAGGACAATCCTGATTAGATGATTTTAATATGTTTGTGATACTTAACAATGGATTTATGACAGTGTGACAATATATGTATAGTTTGAATAACAAAAAAATCATGATTCAATGGAAATGACAGATATTTGTTTTTTAGGCCCCAGAAACCATTAGGCCTTCTTTGAAAAGACCTAGAGTGTTTTCTGATGAAGCTATATCCACACATATTAAATCCTCATACATTAGCAATCCTCTGGAAACAAGGACACTGACCACTAGATAAGAACTGTCACAATTCACTTATCTACTGTGTGAGTCCCACCATCTCTCTGTACTTCTGATCTCAAGACTCCTGTAGCCAGAGCAAAGCCACCTTGGTTGTCTTGCTGCATGCAGAGCCAAAATAATACACTCGCCATGTCATGCTAGCATGAAAGCTAGTTTTGATTGGTGCAAAGTAAATGTTTCCAGAAACAAAGACACACCAATTAAAGCCTGTTGAGGTTTCTGTTTGGATACTGGAGTAATTGAGACAGAGTTCAAGAAGTAGAGATGAAATAAAAGACACTTTCTAAACGAAAGCACCCGAACGACGTGTGGGGTCATTATGTGGGATTGAGCACTGAGGGGAATATCACCTAATGACAGCATTTAATGATCAGCTAAGGATCAAACAGTCCTTTAGCACATGCTGCCCTCCGATAGGGGTCTGCAAGGAATGGAGAACAAAGTGTGAGGTAAACGAGCGAGGGCTTGGTAACGAGCTGCCGAGAGCTGAATCAGAGGGCCTGTGTCTGTCTGGAGTTTGAGCACACCGCCAGGGAGTCTGGGATAGAGGTGAGAAAAAAGTGTTGTGTTTGGAGTCGGAGTTGGTGAGATTAAAGTGAAGTGTGTGGTAATGAGGCCTTGTGTTAATATGGCGGTGGCTGATTAGAACAGTTGAAGATTCTGCTAAACCACTACCTAATTGTTTAACTCAGACCATCGTTTAACTTTAGAGCTTTCAGAATGGTTAAACAGATCTAATCATTCTCTATCTGTAACCAAACATGGTGATGGCCAGTGCTGATACTGAACATACACAGTATCTTTAGTAGATTATGTACATTTAGTACATTAATAATAAATATTGTGAAGGTCTCCAGCCACCCATTTCAAAGTGTTATCATTTCACTGCACTGAAAGTAACCAACCAGTAGAAAACAGTAGACTTTATTATCTTCCAAACAATCAGAAACATCATATCAACAAAGAACCCAATTTATTTAGATTTACCAGATTCATTTGTCATAATTAGCATAAGCAACACAGCATAACACACCAAGGACAGCAACAGTGCAGAGCACCTGAGAAAGACAACCTCATCATCAAAGCTTTGTGGCTCACTGAACAATCAAAAGCTCTTTGTCCTGCGTTTCAGAGCAGTATTGTACTTAGTAAAAGCACAGGAAGAGTGCATATTTACAAATCTAGCCTCAGTCTTGAAACTTAATTAGAAAATTACATTTGCTTTTGGCAATCAAGAGATATTCAGATTGCACATAATTGTAATTCCCGGAAAAGGGACTTTTCGCTGTAAGAAGCAGCAGCACTGACCTCAGTACACAAGCACACACATCTGCAGTCATTAGAGTGCGCTAAAAGGACTGTTTTTTTGTTCCAGATGATACGTAGACTAGGCTTTAGGTACATTGCTTAAAGTAATTGAATGCCATTGCTGTACTAATTAGAGGTAGGCTCTAATTATGAAAGTGCCCTAATGAGAGATCCTCCCCAAGCCTGCTATTAAGGCTTTTCTATTTGAGACACACTAATAATCCCTAAGCATACATTGTTGGTTTTATAAGACATAAGACCTAGGCTTGATCAAAAGACCATATGCTGTCTATCTTAGTTAACAAAAGCCAAATCAAAGCCAAATCAGGGATGGCTAGACGACAGGGGCAATGAATCTCCAAAAAAGCAGGTCTTGTCGGGAGTTTTTCATGTGCAATCGTAGTACCTACTAAAAAGGAAGGACAACTGGTGAATTTACAACAGAATTATAGGTGCCCAAGACACCGATGTGCCTGGGAAGTGAAGGCTAACCTGTCTGGTCCAAACACAAAAGAGCAACTAGAGCACAAATTACTGAAAAAGTTCATGCTGGTTGTGATTGAAAGGTGCTAGAACACACAGTGGAGATTTCTGTGTATGGTGTCAGCTGATCCCTATCCACAGTGGGCACATCGTTATCAGAACTGGATCCCTGAAGAAGGTGGCCTGGTCTGATGTATAATGTTTTCTTTTACATCATGTGGTGAGCTGGGTGTGTGTGTCACTTACCTGGTAAAGAGATGTACTATCTGCTGCTAACGTCTTATACCACAGCACACCTTCACATACCACAGCACACCTTCAGGTGTTTTAACAGTAAAAGAGCTGTTTTAACAGTAAAAGAGCTGTTTTAACAGTAAAAGGGAAGTAAATTCTCTTCTCTGTAAAAACAGTAAAGAGGGAAGTTTTAATGTTGTGGTTGTTCAGTGTATTTATATAATGCACGCTGGGTAATGAGAGAACACTGATGAACAAAACCACGAAAACAATACAAAAATGTGATGGTTTACAGAATACTACACAACACCACAAAAAACATATTAGGCTCTAGTTTTAGGTCGGAATGCCCCTTTAAAGAATTATTCTTTGGTTCTAGTGGTCTTAAATACCATTGAATGGAATATTGAAAGAGTGTTTAGCTCTGTAATATGCCAGCATGTGAAACATATAGGATGTCTTAAAGAGAATGACAGGAGATTGAGGAAAATCTTCCACTTTCTTGGTGGTCTAGGACATTTAACGTATATTATTCAATTTTAAAGACATGCTGTCATGGTCCGTTTCCAGCCATCATGTCTTGTGACGTGACTGATAATGTCAACAGGACATCTGTGCTGGGTGCTGTCCATTTCTCCTACCTGCTTCAAAGACATCAGTATGGCACCTGTCCTGCAAAACACATGACAAAAAGGTGACTGACTGACAACTGACAAGTGTCCTTCCCCAGAGGCCAGAAGGGATGGATCTAAAGGTTTAGAAGGCAGTGCAGGTCAGAGGTTTTCCTCTGGAGCACTTTTTCACTTGAACAAGCACATGAATACATTTCAAACTTTATACTCTGGCTTAAGAGCTATAAAGTTGAGAGAGTACTTAGATTGACTTTGACATAATTGCCATTTAGAAAAATGAAGACCTGGCAGGAGCTACAATAATTCACTCTTATGTAATTTAAGTTTTCCAATCCATTTTCTCTCATCTTCTGGTGAGTTCTTCTGCTCTGCTCGCAGTCTTGTCTGGGCTATGTTCTTCTTTGAAAGTCTGTGTGGGACTGCTCCCCTCATAAAACCCACTTTCTCTGAAATTGGCTGCTTCATAAAAATGTAATAACTTTGTTTTTTTTTTTTTTTAGTAGCTGTGAAATTGGTTCAGTGGAGGGAAAACAGACCATTTCACTTCGTTTTTAGTTATACCGCAATAAAATATTTAATTGAATTACATTTGACTTGAGAGCAATGGACATTTGAGTGTAATTTGTAAGGGGGAGCTTTATTGTTGTAGATCTTCAAAGTGATAATGTGTCTGAAAAACACTCATATAAAAATAGCGCTTGATTAAATATGCTGCAGAAAGTGGTGGCACTCTGCTCACAGCAAAAAGGGAGAACTTGAGGACTTGCTTTTGCTAAATTCTTGGCCTAAAAAAGTTTCCTCCAAAATCAAAAGAACTGGTAACATTTCTTTAAACTACAAACCCTCTTTGATTTATGATCTTGGCTCAGTTTTTTGTGATAGAATCTAATCATAGACTAGCTTTACATTTGACCACACTAGATGTGATGAATGTGAAAAGTGGGCACACATCATTATTTCTTTTTTAAAATATTTACTTGGGAACTGTTTAATTTAAAATAATCACCACCTAAATTCAGAGTTTACAAACTTGTCAATCCATTTTAGTCCAAAGACCCCATATACACTAATTTTCATAGTTATTGGCAGTCATGTTATTTTATGGCTTGGTCAGGTCCATTGTGGATTCATTCAATCTCATACTGACGGGGAAAAAAACAGCAGCAGCAAAAAACAAGGTACAAATATCAGCACCTCCTGTATTTAGTACTTTATGTACCTTACATTTGCCATTAAACAGCAATGAGTCTTCTCACATAATGCCTGATAAGACAAGAGAAAATCTGAGTTAACTTCTAGAGAGCCAGGCTTCTTTTTTGTAGCTAAACCAGCTGTGTCTAATATATTCAAGGTGATACATTTATGATTAGAAGAACAGAGCTTCTTCTAGTAGGTCATCCAAATAGTTTGTTGGCATGGAGGTGGTTTAATTTTAGTTCTGGAGACTCAGAATGCTACTGTCTTATGTCACTCTCAAACTGTGATCCTCTAATAATCCTCTTCTCTCCGCGTGGGGGTGAAAAAATATATGTTGCCCTCTAGGCAGATTGACAACTTCTTAACAGTGGATTTGGGTATTTTCAGGCATGAAGCTATTTATGGGTATTTTCAGGCATGAAGCTATATTTATGAAGGTTCTTCACACAATTTGTAAATTAGGATTTTAAGGAATGCCAAAAAAAAAAAGCAAAAATATAGTTTTTTAAAGGTATTGTTTTCTTGGATTTACACTTGAATGTTAGATTTTTTTCTCATATTTTCGGTGTGTACAAATTAACCACAAAGACATGTTATGACTCTCTTTTACCCATATTTACCAGGGTTCTAATAACAGAGCTGACAGTATGGACCCATAAAACAATTATTTACGCTAGCTTAGAGAACTTACTGATTTATTAGCCTTTATTATTCCCTTTTTATATATATTCTTTATATATTATATTTTATGATTAATAACAAAACTAAGTCAGGAGAATTTTAAGGGCTTATCCACAGATCCATTTGCCCATCGGATAGTCAAAGACTGAAGTAATCTACACGAACAATGCAGACACAGGAAATATAAATCATTTTATCACTTCTGTATTAAAATGGTAGAAAAAAACCCAACAAAAAACACCAAAAGCAACATTGCATTTATCACAAGAAAAGACTTTGTGCATCGAAGTATCGAAGCACTCTCGATGCAAAATTGCTAAAGATATTCCATTCTATATGAGCTTATTCAAACGATAAAGCAAGGACAAATCCACAGAGTTTCATTTTGTGGTGGAAACTTACAGACGGGCCTGGGGGAGTAAGGCAGAGGGAACAAGAGGACACAAAGAGAATGAGAGAAAAACGAGAGTGCTTAAGCTGGCCTACAGCAGTGAAGCTGATGATGATGAAGCTGAGAGTAAAGCTGCCTGCATACATGCTCCATATGTTTCTCAGTTCTGCTCGTTAAACCACCACTGGGCTTACTGCTGTGTAGCCGCATTGGGCGGGTGTGTGTGAGAAATATAGATGAAAAAGAGAGAGACGGAGAGAGAGAGAGACAGAGGGAGAGAGAGAGACAGAGAGACAGAGGGAGAGAGAGAGACAGAGGGAGAGAGAGAGTGCTCTAATCCTGAGGATCCCTTTTAACCTTGGTCTTGACACTCCTCTTTCCTATCCTTAAAATCCTCTCATCCACACTTTGCTCATGTCTCATTCATAACATCAAACTGTTTCTCTCACACCAACAATTGCAGTGTTTGTAACACGCACACATGCTCCCACACATAGAGACACACTGAAATCTTTCTGTGACTTATGGAGCTGGTTAGAGAGCTGTGACATACCTGCAGCTTGGAGGAAGATGATAGGTTTCTCAGAGCCTTTGATACTTTTTTCTGCTCTTTTTGAAGCTCAGTCCCTCTTGCTGCTGCTGCTGCTGCTGATGCTATGTGAATCAACTCAGCCCTAAACCTGCAAAAGCTTCTCATCCTAACACCGTACAGGAGTGGGCTACAGCACCACAGCACTGGTCTGCGAACACACATCTACAAACTTGAGTACACAACCCCCAGAGTGAAAGACACCCTTATTAAGGTGCAGGTCTCACTGTTTAAAGAGAAGAGAAGAGAAGAGAAGAATAGAGAAGAGAAGAGAAGAAAAGAATGGACCATGAACAAAGTCTATCAACAGGGAAAGACATCTTTATAAAGTTAGAGCTGTCAGTGTGAAATATGCAGAAACATTCTGAGAAATTTTGAGAGGAGTAAAAAGGAGAACAGGAAAAGGGAAATGATCCAAGAAAGGAAAAACAGAAGAGAAGAGAAAATGATTAGAGAAGAGAAGAGATCTGTGTGAAGTGCACAGCCCTTAAGAGTCATTAATGGCATTTTAATACAGATGTCTGAGGAGCCATCTCTAAAATTCTGGTTTTAAGGAACAGAAAAAAGTAGAAAACCTCTGGCATTAGAAGCACACCAGGGACCAACAAAACACACTAAAAGTGCCTGACTGCTTTAACAAACACGATGAGCTTATGAACTGTTTCTTTTACTGCCCTCTTATTGTGTGTCCGTCTCTTTGTCCCCCTTTCGCTGTGTGCTATGCATGCTAATGAGCGGCCTTGTGTAACGAAGCGTCAAGCAAGTGCCTGGGTTGCTGATACACAGCAGCCCTGGCCCTAATAGCAAACAGGAGCTCTTAAAACACCCCGCTGATGTTAATGAGAGCAGTGCTGCCATTGCTGCTCTGTTTAAAATGATAACTCATGAGAAAGTTCACAATTAAACACATGCACACGAATGCTAAAGCCCTCCATGACAGCTTACATTCTGCTCTGAATAAAGGGAATCTTTTCTCAGCAGGAGCTGTCAAAGCTAGCACTCCCGATTATTGGCAAACATTCATAGCACATTAACTGCAGAAGTACATGCACAAAGGCAGAAATCAAATAAAAACACAGCAAATTGAAAGAAAAATGCTTTGGCATGTTATTCTCGGATGGTCGGGCATGGCTAGTGGAGACAAAGCTTTAAAGATAAATCCTTCATTTAAACAAATTAGATCCTCACTTCACATACACACACACAACTGACCAGTCAGTTCTCATGCTGTCCAAAATTAGCGCACCCAATCAGCATGTGATATCATAGAAATCCCTTCATGCTAACTGGTGTCTGTTGGTTTCTATATATTGTTATTGCTACTAGATTTAATTCATTGCATCATCGTGTCTGTCTAAAACAGAAATTTGGAATAATCAAGAACTGCCTATAACCCAGGCCTGTAAAGCGTCCCTTTTTTCTCTCCCGCTCTCATTTTTTCCCCAGCTGTCTTATTATTGTGATATTTTTTTCCGAAATAAGCAGTCGTAAATGTTTATGCAAGATTATGCTAGTCATCAGCCTTACACATACTGGCCTTCAGTGAAGTGTTACTACTAAATCCAAATTTAGAGTGCATTATCAGGTCACAAAACTTGAGAAGTTCCTTTTTGTGATGTAATGAAGCTATCATGGACATAAAGGCAATTTATTGTTGTCATTTCTGACCCGCCTGGTTCTGATCAGCTACAAAAATGTACCCAGTAGCATTTTAAATGAGAAACTCTATGTTCTGGAATGAGTGACTCTAAACAGTAATTACTAAGGTTGAAATAATTACTATGATAAAACACATTTGTGGGTGGATCATGGATAGACCTACTTATTTAACAGATCTGCACCCATTACTGGCTTTAACAAAGGCGCCCTGCAGTTTTTCAAGAATATTTTTGACATAATAGAAAGTTACTATTGAAGAGAGACACTCCGTGGGATTTTCTTACATGGCAGCAGGCCTGAGTGTTTGTATACTAGTATGCCGGAGCAGAAGCGTTGGGAGAAGGGCGTCCCTGCTGAGCTCGGGTGATAACAACCCACTGCAGGAGGTTTAGCTCAGTGCTAAACAAGCATAAAACGCACTGCGTCTGCCTCTGTTGAGCAGAGAGAGGCCCTGGCCCCTACAGAGAGGGCCCTCAATCTCTACAAGTAAAACCCTCAATCTCCATTGAGAAACTGCTTCATCTCAACAGAAAAACCGCTCTGGAAATAGGAGCTCGTTGCAGGAGGTTGCTCACACTAAACAGGCAGAAAGTGTGGGGTGACTTGTTCCGATCTCCACAGAAAGCTACAAATGCTACCAGGAAGAGTTACTGATCTCTACATAGACTTTTTACCTCTAGGGGAAAAAATTCTACAACCCTTTCTTCTCTAAAGACTTTATGTGATCTCTACAGGAAACCCTTGAACTAAATTGAAAAATACTCAATGGTTTAGGCCTCTGATATGTTGTTTAATCACCACAGAAGAAGCCTTTGTTCTTTAAAGGAAAAGCATTAAGCCTGTAAAGAAAAAGGAAAGAGGAAAAAGCCTAATTTCTATTAAGAAATACACTCATCTACAGTCAAACGTGTCTCTAAAAAAGCTCTTCACAGAAATAAAGCTCATTCTCTGTAGAAAGCTTCTGATCTTTATGTGGAAATTTCCCTTAAGTCCACGAGGTTGAAGAGCTACAGAAGGCCAGAAAGCCTGAATAGCACACAAAGCTTACAGAGCGAGTAGTACCTCTTACATATAAGAATAGATATATCTCTAGGCCTATCCTTAGATAGAACGATAAATCTACCTCTCAGCATTCATCAACAAAATGCTTGGATGGCTAGTTCATCATCTGGACAGATCTCAAAGGCACAGGATTTCAGGTCATGTGTACTTGATAAATAAGCACAGCTCACTTGACTTGATAAGCCATGTAAACATCTGTGAAGTTTGCACTTTTGCATTGAAAAAAATCGACACAGGCTTTCCATACAAGATATTTATGAAGCCTGGTTTCACAGCCATGTTTGCCGAGGTTATCTGTAAGCAACTTTGATGCAGTACGTCTCCTCGTTCTTGTCCTCCATATCATTGATGAAGATGAGGATCTCCTCTGTCCCGGGACTCTGACTGGGAGCGAAACGCAGACCGATGTTGTAGCTCTCCCCTCCCCCTATCTGCATACACACAAGAAAACAAACACAGACACACAATGTAAGTTTTCAAGATTAAAAACTGTATGATGATGAAATGCTTAGTAAATGAAATGTAAGGAAGATATACCAAAGATCAAAAGTTCAGAATCACTTGTCATATTAGTATTTTATCTATTTTATATGCAATAACACAGGTCAACAGGTCAAAATCATCAGAGATAAGTTTATGTGGGTTTTGTAGTGTTTTTCTCCCACGTACAGTTTTTGTGATGAAGCTAGTTGTATATTGCATGATAGTGGTATAATTAGCATATAATAATCATATGCTAAGCGTTTTTGAAGAAACAGTGGTAGCTGACCGACACTGATCATTATATCTATGCCACAGTGTGCACATATCTGACTTCACACTGAAAATATTGAAAGAGATAATTGATTGGTGCCTGTGACAATGACCCAAAGCACACAGCCAAGATAACAAAGGAGTAGCTTCAGGAGAAGTCTGTGAATGTCCCAAGGCCGCCTGCCCCACTAAAGCCAAAGATGTGGCATCACGAAGAAACAGGCAGATAGACGGAGCTATGGATGGTAGAATAAAATACAGCAATGCAATCGGAGCAGCGAGAGTTGTACTAACTTCAAAGGGAATCTAGACTCAAACATATAATGCTGAGCAAAACACTATTATATTATGGGAGTGGGGTCAAATACTAAGGTTATGCATTAGTGGGTTTAAAAATATTAAGTATTATTACGGTTTACTTTAGCTTTGGTTTTAAACAGAAAACAGACCAATTTATAGCTTAAACAGACAAGTATAACACAAGACACTGGTGACCCACCAACATCTCTTATTGCCCTCCCGTTGGATGCAGTCTAGGCACGAGGGCCAGAATAGATTTCCAAATGAAAGGAGACATAAACAAACGCCAGGATGATGGTTGACCAGCCATAAAAACAGAAACACAAACCCCTTAAATAACTCAAACTCAAACCTCATAACCAATAACAGAACACAAGCATTTAACCCAAACTAAACACAGCTGAACCTAATAATTAAGCACCCCATGACATTTCAAAATAAAAGTAAACAACAAAACCTAAATCCAAACTTAGCCAAGGGCGGCCTCTAGCGGCCGCTCTCAGGCCCTGACAGTAACAGTCTTTGGGCAAAACTAAAACGAATTCAATCACCTCTGTAAACTGTAAGCTTGCCAAATTATGTAAACAATGCATAACTTTAACCTTCATGATGATTTATACATTTACACTAATGTTTAGAATCAATTATCATACTAATATACTTTTGTTTACAAAATATCTTATATAGTACAGTAATATTTAATATTGTATAATATGGTGTGCGTTGAAATACTGTAAGCTAGAAAACAGAGGGCATTTTTGAAAGCACTTAAAACATGTAAAAAAGAACACATTTAATACATTCCTATTGTTGTAAGAATTAAGAAACTAATAAACTAAGAAATTGTATACAGAATGTTTCATAGTTTTTCCCAAATTTAGTAACTCCTCATGGTATGTTCATACCCTATGCAGCATCAGTCTGAGTAAAAAAGACAATTAAAATCATCTATAAAAATATATATTCAACAGTAGTTTGACTAGGTTAACAGATTCTCACATTCTGTAGTACATTACTGAAAGATGTGTGATGGAAATTAACACTTTCTCCAATTATTAAATAGCAGACTTGAAGCTCACCAAGGAAATTAAGATCTAATGCTTTAATCTGAATGAAAGTAGCACGTTGGCACAGTAAGCATAAGCAGACATGTTGTGGGGTTAGAAAGAGATGTGACTGGGCCAGGCCAGTGCTCGTACAGAAAATGAACCAATGGGCTGGTTGTTGGCCAAATTTTTACTCTCATTAATTTTTTTAAAACATTATTGTTTTAATTCAGTCTGGTAGGTCTGATAAATGTCTGCTAGGAAATCAAAGCAAGAGAATACAGAGCCATCATTTAAATAACTGATGTTGCTTGACGGCTATACAGCGCTCACTCTCTCTTGTTGTTCCAGTTAGCATGCTAATAACTAAAATATCCAACAATGTTAGTCTGTCTAGCTACTTATAACTAGCAATATCTATATTTTTGCATACCGTGGATGTAAGCATTCTGCATTACTAATAACGAATGTAAGGGGCGAGAGTAAGACATGCTCAAATCTAACTTTGCTGTCTACGGTAGAAAAGTTAGTAGCAGCATGAATTAAGGAACTCCTGCTAACCAGATAATGGAGAGAAGACAGGGATTTGTTCTTGATGTAATGTTTACATTCATCTTGCCCATGGATAACTATTAAAGATACATTATATGAACAAAAGTATTGGGACACCTCCCCATCACACCAACAGGGACTTTAACAACACTTTATTCAATTACATAGACTTTAATATGGAGTTGGTGTCCCCTTTGCAGCTATAACAGCTTCTACTTACAGTAAACAAGTAAGGTATAGGTCAGGGGAAGTAAGTGGCCTAGACCAAATCCTGAAAAACCGGCATGTCCCAATACTTTTGTCCATATAATGTAGCTGTCTGATTCTATCCTAACACTATGGTTCTCAGTGTGTACACAATGCATGTGAAAATATATATTTCTATATTTATAAAAGAAAAACACAAAAAGTAATAGTCATAGAAGAGTATCTGGGGTGACTTACATAGTGAAATATTATAAAAAGAGAACTGTGAAAGAAGGTGTGTCTTTCAGAAGAAAAGCTGTATATTGTAGGGCCACTAGCAGAGGTTAGTATACAAATATGTTGATATGAAATGAAATTAAACAAAATGAATATGCTCATGACTGTATGGTGGTATGACTATCACATGAAAGCTGTAGTATGGGCATAACACAAACATGCCTGAAGAAAAGTAGCTTGGGGCACAGTGAGCACACACAGCCACTGAGAGCTCTCTGTACACTCACCAGCAGCAGGGAAGAAGAGGACCAAGCTAATCATCACTAAATTCGCTACAGCTTCTTTCACACATACATATTTCAGTACAGTATCAACACACAGTCCTAAACATAATCTCCGTCTTACACGCATGTGCTTTGGACAAGAAATATGACTTTTGTAGGTTTTTAGTAAGCTAAGAGAGAAAAGATTTTCAACATGTCTTACGCTGATGAGCTTTCAGATTAAAAAAACTGGAAAACTCAGAGTGTAATGATGATATACGCACTTACTGCAACAGATAAAAGAAAAAAAGAAGAAGAAAAAAGTAAAAGTTCAAATTATTAATAGGTATTCAGAAAAACAGAGAATTGTTCATAGTAGTGGTGGATTCTCACAGTACTGCTATAATATTTTAGTCTGCAGGTCCTAATACATGTGCGATATATTTAGATATGTTTTCGTCAATATAACTGATTGCAATAATTGAGGCTGATTAGTGGTAAACAGTTTTTTGTAGTGTTACGCAAGTTGTGTGCATCTGAACTGAAAGGGATTCATGTATTACTGAAAGGCAGAATCCGCTGAAATAAAGAAAATGTTATGGAAGTGAAAGGAAGAAAACTGAGATTAAGGTAGGAATTGAAATGGATTTAAGAACTGTCAATCTCACCCTGGTACAGTGTGACATAAAAAAACAAACTTCTCTAATGTAAGAACCCTTAAATCAAAAGAATGTATCAAATTGTATATGCAAAAGATATCAAAGATATCGTATATGCAAAAGAAGTAATCAACTTTTTAAAATGACAGAAAAAGGTATTTAAAAAATCAATAAAACACGTGGACACTGACTTTGTTTTAACATGACAGGAGGCCAGGTTAACCTGACCTAAAACAGCCTGATTTGCAATTGAGTTGTCCAATCAGGCTTCGTCTCATGGACATCAAAATACGAATGAGTTAATAATTCATACTGAAGATAATGTTTACTCAGCAAAAACACCTCAATAAAAAGGCAGGTTCTCCCCGAACTCATTACAAACCCTCAGCCATGAGAGCTGTTGTGCTTGCCCTGACTGTGGCCCTTGTGGGTAAGTCATGATCTGAACTTGACAATGATTTCTTTTACTAGAAAATCATATGTGAAGGGTTTCAGCAAATTATATTGATACTATTTTTTTCTTATTATCATTTCATTCAGCAAGTCAACAGATCAACCTTGGTAAGTAATGTTTGTAGGGATATATTGTGATCGATCAGATATATTTTCAGTGAAAATTAATGTAAAATATTTCTTTAGTTCCAGAGTTCAGTGCAGATAAAACCTTTGTGTACAAGTATGAGGGTCTGCTTTTGGGTGGTCTGCCTCAAGAGGGTCTGGGAAAAGCTGGAGTAAAAGTCAGCGGCAAAGTTCACATCAGGTCTGCAGGACAGAATACCTTCCTGATGAAGGTAAAGTGGTTCTTTACAGCATCAAAGATGCCAAAACTGACATACATGCTAAATGTTACTAATAGCAGAATAACCAAAATAAATGAAACATATTTGGTGTTAATGCCGTCTTTAGATTGCGGATCCCGAGCTCTTTGAGTATGCTGGTATCTGGCCCCAGGATTCTTTCATTCCTGCCACCAAGCTCA
>JBBJLS010000016.1:13808011-13819744 GCA_037577275.1 Bryconaethiops microstoma | reverse complement strand
TATATTTACTGAAATCAGAGTTTACTGATACACTCCGAGTTCTGAGGGTAAACACCGGTTCTAGACTGTTTTACACCATTTATATTTACTGAAATCAGAGCTTACTGATACACTCTGAATTCTGAGGGTTAAATATCAGATGTGCTGCCCATCCAACCCCAAGATACTCTGAATGGTTCTGATTAGTGTTTCTGCTCTTACTCTCCTGATTCAATTTGATCATTGCCGAGGTGTGTTAGGGCACAAAAAAACTCCAGTGCAGTGTTGTTAATAGTGTGTGGTATTTTTTTTTCTGCCCCAGGGTTTACATGTGCCATCCAAAAGGAAGTGCTCTACCATGGCAAGATGTACGTGTCGGACCACCATGTGTGTTTTCATTCTTCGGTTCTGCTAAAGGAGACCAAGGTAGGACCATCCCAGTGCGTAACAAATCTATATGAAGCTATGGTAAAGGAGCATTTGTCAGACACTCTTATCCAGAGCGACTTACAGTCATTAGTTACAGCGACACTCCCGCTGGAGCAACAGAGGTTTTAAGTGTCTTGCTCAAGAACACAATGTTAGAAAGTGGGGGAGTTTGAATCTGCAACTTTGTGGTCATACAGTTCACAGGCAAGAGTTTTCCGCACTAGGCTGATACCACCTGGTGACCAGAACCACGTCATTGATGTATCCAATCACCACCCACAAAGGCACTGTTTCATTGCAACTGTTGCTAGTAGGTGTGCATGACTGGCATTGGTTGATTTTCACTTCTAACATGCAATTACACCAATGTCCAATTTGTTCCAGTCATTTCAACAGATCTGTGTTACATTTTATGATGTACATATTGTGAGCCAACCAAGTACATGGGTGTTCAAATTTAGTTTTTTTTTGCCATGTCTGGCTGGACTTGGAATTGATGAAGGCATTTGACTGTATATGCTATTGTAATATCTGAAATTTTTGTAATATCTGAACATATAGTGTTTAGGACTTCCAAGAGAAACTATTTGCATGAGATACAATGTTCTTCCATAATGTTCTCTGCAGACTCACGTCATTGTTGCATTTTTGCTTGTTATTAACTAAAAGACCAATAAGCTAAGAAAATTATTTGTCGGACAGTTTTCCAATTTGACTGTAAAGAAATGTAAGATCCCTCGTTGCTAGGTTACTTATTTATTTTCAATTATTTATTTAGTATATGTGGAACGGTTAACATCTACAGAATCGTGCCCGAACTTTATGTAGTTTTTGTGTGGTTTATTGCTTTTCATCTGGATGAACACTGAGTTTATGTTTGTCACTTTCTACCACTTTCACAGAGTAACTTGACCTTCCTGATGTTCTCTGAGACTTTCTGTGTAAATACAACAGGGAAAATGCTGACAAGTTGTTTAAAGGGCCCATATTATTTTTGTCCCTGAGATCTCTGTGGTTTTATGTACCAAATAATCTTTTTAAAATTCCCAATTTCCAACTTCACTTTAACTTTGAGAATCAAACTAGCTTTTTTGTTACTGTGCCTTTAAGACTGATTAATGTAAATGACTTCTGATCTGATTGGCTCAGTGTTTTCTGCCTTATTCATAAAGCAGCCCAGGCTGAAACACTCCTTATCACATCAGCGTGAGTGGGAGCTAAACTGCTGTAGGATAAGTAGGTGATAGATGTAAATGGGCTGAAAATAGTCACAAAAATAGTGAATTCTGTTGCTCTAGCTTGGTTTCCATATACTTAACATTGTTTGAATACTTCATTAAACTCTTATTTTAAAAAAAAGAAGGTATTTTTTTCATGATATTGGCTCTTTAAGGCTGGCTTCAGCACTGCTACAGTTGCTAATGGTGTAGTGTGTATAGAGCCAGTGTTACTATGATTCAGTTTGAGCATCCAAATTTGATTAAGGCCTTAAAATAGTCAGTGAAAGCTTTGGCTCGCAGCATCCATTCAACCACTCCCAAATGCATTTTTTGTCCCAGGTTGTGATTCATGCTTCCACGATCCTGGCTATAAAGAAAAAGAACACAGCACGGGTTGTACCCAATGCAATCTCCATAATGACCAACAGTGGAGAGAAGGTACGAGCTTTCCTTCTATAATGGCTTTTTCCTTGTTCAATGGCTAAATAATGTGTCATATTTCTATTCCATGAGGTTTAGTTTTGACATTTGTGTGGGTTTATGCAGCAAAAACTCATTTTTACATGCTCATTTCCAACCTCTCATTATCCCTTAGAATAAAACAGGCTGTTTTAGTAACTTTGTCTTTAAGACTGATATACACTGTATGGACAAAAGTATTGGGACGTCTGACCATTACACCAACAGAGACTGCATTCAAATACATAGACTTTAATATGGAGTTGACTCCCCTATAACAGCTTCCACTCTTCTTGGAAGGTTTTCCACAATATTTTGGAGTTTCTGTGGGAATTTGTGTTCATTCATTCTGTAGCATTTATGAGGTCAGACACTGATGTTGGACGACAAGTTCTGTCTCTCAATCTCCATTCCAGTTCACCCCAAAGGTGCTGGATGGGGTTGAGGTCAGGACTCTGTGCGGCCAGTCAAGTTCTTCCACGCTGAACTCATCCAGCACGTCTTTATGGAGCTGCTTTGTGCACTGAGACAGTCATGCTGGAATAGAAAAAAGTCTTCCCCAAACTGTGTCTACAAATGTCGGAAGAATGGCGTTGTCCAAAATGTCTTGGTATCATGAAGCATTAAGATTGTCCTTCACTGGAAGTAATGGGTCTAGTGTCCCAATACTTTTATCCATATAGTGTAAATGTATGTGGATAAAAAAGTTGGTTTGTGATATCACAAAAACATTTAATTAGAACTTTAATAGTGTTTTTTGTTGCTATATCAAATTTGTTTATTTCAAAAAGTGAGGACATGACATGAGCTGTTTAAAGATAAATAATTGTGAAACTGGGGGTGGAAAAATGAATTAAAGTCCAGTTTGTCTTTTATTTTTATGTATATTTGCAATATAGCAACAGTGTTCTGTTTTCAAATACAGATTCTTATAATGGCTTCTCTGTGTCACAGTACCTGTTTGTGTCGTTACTGAATCGAGACATGTGTTTCCAGCTCATAGGTTCAATATGTCCACACCTAAAGGTTGGTGATGTTTTGGTGTGTTTCATCAGTTTGGGTTATGAGAACAGATATTGGACAGTTCTCTGTATTATCAGTATTATAATTAGCAAGGGACAAATGTCCACTAAAATATCATTAGAAAACAAGTCTGTAGTTAAATATTGTATGACTGATATTTTCCATTAATTTAATATATTAGTGTCTTGCATTTACTGACGCTTGTGATTGAAATCAGAAGCTTAAGAAATTAGATTTGTTTGTATGTGATAGTATGGGTTTAATACAATTACCTGAATGAAATCCTTGAGAGACAGAAGAAAAAGTAGGACAAGCAGAAACACACACAGATTGTTGAGGGGAAGTTTAAAGATGTAAATAAGGCCAGGAGTGGTGTTTGTAAATGGAAATTAGGTTGGGTGTGAGTTACGAAAGTATAACTTCTGTCTTTCCTGTTCTTCTTTCAGTCTACAAGTGCCAACAGCAGCCCTCTAATGTTTTCTCCAGAAAATGGCCACGTACTGGAAGCTGACACAGTAAGAATCCAGCTGGAGTTTCTTTCACAGTATCCTGTTGATCAGTGAGCCAAAATTCAGAACGATGCCAGCAGAACTTGAACATCATGCTATTTCTTATGCTCTCCGGTTCCTCCACCAGAAGAGGAGAGGTTTTTTCCTCTAAGCATATTTCCTTAGTCATGTTGTGAAATTTGATATTTCCTTTATCGTACTGTGCTCTTTTTTTCGGACTTCTTTTTGAACATAATTTGAAAATTCAAGCTGCTCTTTACAACGACTATCAGTACAATGATCTGATGGTCGTTATATATATATATATATATACATATAGAGAGAGAGAGATAGATAGATAGATAGATAGATAGATAGATAGATAGATAGATAGATAGATAGATAGATAGATAGATAGATAGATGTGTGTGTATGTGTTACTTGATCTGTAACCTTTAATCTTCAGCAGTCACTGATGTTTGAAAATCCCTCACTTTACAATTTCTTTAGACTACTCTGTCCACCTCTGCTATTTGATGATTGCTAGTCTATCAATGCAAATCTTACTAAATTGATCTGATCTGATTTGAGGGTTGTTTCTCAATAGAAATGGAATGGCTTAATTGTGTCCCCTGCTTATAGATTTCCAGTCACTCCAGTCAAGATGACAGTTTGGAGCACCGCAGGATCTCTATTCCAGAACAGAACAAGAGTCTGGGCGGCGCCTTCTCAGTCTCTAGCATCTCAAATGGTCAGTGGCTCCCTTTACTTCACACATACTTAATCAACACCAAGAGAAGTCGTTTATCAGGGTTTGAATCCAGATATGTTTCTTAAATTTAAAAAAAACATTTTTTTCCTGGGCCGACCGCAGCAGTCCAGCCTCACAGGAATGACTGACAGACTGACTGTCTGGACCAGTGGTGCAAGTGCATCAAGTTGTCCATCATTATTTTTATAATGATCATAATTATAATTTTTTTTTGAAGTTACACTTATTTACCAGTGTAACACTAACTGACTCAAGAGATTTAATGCTAGTGATATTAGCATACAGTGCTGTGAAAAAGTATTCGCCCCCTTTCTGATTTTTTATTTTTTTGCATTTGTCACACTTAAATGTTTCAGATTATCAAACAAATTTAAATATTGGGCAAAGATAACCAAAGTAAAGACAAAATGCAGTTTTTAAGTGATGATTTTATTTATTTAAGAAAAACTATCCAAACCTACATTGCCCTATGTGAAAAAGTAATTGCCCACCTTGTAAAATCAGGACGTAACTTTGCTTAAACACATTGTTTGGAAGACTGAGTGCAATTCCGCTAGTGACACCCAGGCCTGATTACTGCCAGACCTGCTGAATCCAGAGATCACTTAAAAACTAAAATGAAAGATCCCAGAAAAGGAGAGACATCATGCCACGATCTAAAGAAATTCAGGAACAAATGAAAAACAAAGAAATTGACATCTATCGGTCTGGAAAAGATTACAAAGCCATGTCTAAAGTCACCACGGTGAGGGCCATTGTTTACAAATGGAGAAAACATGGAACAGTGGTGAACCTTCCTTGGACTACAAAATTACCCCAAGAGCTCAGCGACGACTCATCCAAGAAGTCACAAAAGAACCCACAACAACAAGGTCAGTGTTCATGACTCAGCCATAAGAAAGAGACTGTGCAAAAATGGCATAAATGAGAGTTTCAGGCAAAAACCACTGCTGACCAAAAGGAACATAAAGGCTTGTCTCTCTTTTGCCAAAAAACATCTGGATGATCCCCAAGTCTTTTGGGACAATATTCTGTGGGCTAATGAAACAAAAGTTGAACTTTTTGGGAGGTGTGCGTCCCATTACATCTGGCATAGAAGTAACTCAGCATTTCAGAAAAAGAACATCATACCAACAGTCAATCATGGTGGTTGTAGTGTGATGGTCTGGGGCTGCTTTGCTGCTTCAGGACCTGAACGACTTGTTGTGATTGATGGAACCATGAATTCTGCTCTCTACCAAAAAATCCTGAAGGAGAATGTCTGCCCATCTGTTAGTGACCTCAAGCTGAAGTACACTTGGGTTCTGCAGCAAGACAACGATCCAACATGCACCAGCACGTCCATATCTGAATGGCTTAACAAAACACTCCAATATGGCTGAATTAAAACAATTCTCCAAAAAAGAGTGGGCCAGAATTCCTCCGCAGCGATATAAAAGACTCATTGCCAGTTATTGCAAACGCTTAATTGCAGTTGTTGCTGCTAAGGGTGGCACAACAAGTTATTAGGTTTAGGGGGAATTATTTTTTCATATAGGGCCATGTAGGTTTGGATAGTTTTTTTCTTTAATTAATAAAATCATCACTTAATAACTGCATTTTGTGTTAACTTGGGTTATCTTTGTCTAGTATTCAAATTTGTTTGATAACACAGGTAAAAAGGTCAAAATCATCAGAGATATGCTTATGTGGGCTTTGTAGGGTTTTTCATGCTGATTTCAAATCTGCGTTTAGTTTTTCCCTAGCACGTACAGTTTTTGTGATGAAGCTAGTTATATATTGCATGATAGTGGTAGAATTAGCATATAATAATCATATGCTAAGCGTTTTTGAAGAAACAGTGGTAGCTGACTGACACTGATCATTATATCTATACCACAGTGTGCGCCTTTCTGACTTCGCACTGAAAATATTGAAAAAGTTACTTGATTGGTGCCTGCGTTCAATAAAAACCGTATGCAAGTCTATTGCAAATATAATATTACTCATAATTCAAAAAGTTGATGTGACTGAAAAAAACTGAAAGCATATCTGAAATCAGGATGAAAAAAATGGTTCAGAAAAGTGTGTTGTGGTTTCTGATGATTACAAATTGGTTTTTTTTGTTGTCCTATGTAATTATACATACAGTGTAGATTTAAATACTACAATCTAGACACCGAAGGGTATGCTTTTATTTTTTATTTAATGTCTTTTGGAAACAAGACATTTATTAATGATAAATGATACAGTTATACGCACAAGTGTGAACAGCCCTGTTATTTTGTTAAGAATTTATTTAAAAAAAAACTGTAATATGTTGTGTATAAAAATGCCTATATCTGAAGTTGAGATTGGATTAGAGTTTTAAAAAAAAATTCTGCCTTACAATGCGCAGAAGTGTGTTACTTACAGAGAACATTTATGATCATTTTTTGTCATGTCATTTGTCTCAAAATTTGATTAGCACTTTTTAAATATATTACATTCTGAAAATTTTCTCATTACTGATATTACACTGCTATCTGCAGCTCAATATTTCATTTTGGACACACCTAACATTTCACATAAGTATTTTTTTGAAGGACTAGCATGAGAGTCATTTAGTAGTTCATCTATGACCAGTTAGATTTTCATATAATTAAAATCATCCATTTCAAATTTTTAAAAACTGTGCAAACCAGTACTGCAAAGTACTTGTATGGCATAAGCCAAATCAGTGCCACAGCAGTACATAAATAGAGAAAAGAATCTCTCTCACTCTCTCTTCCTGCCTCTCTCTCTGTATTATCTCTAATGGCTGGCTGAGACATATGGCCCTGTGTTGTGGATTTATACAGTAATCTCCTCAAAAGCACACAGATATTGATTCGTCTTTTGTTTTTTGGCTCTGCAACAAGTTTACGACAACATTCTTTCTTGTAGGAGATAAAACAACAGCTCTATGCATATTTAAAAAAATATATAGATGCCGTATATATAGCTGGAAGGAAAGATAATTGAAGCACTGTTGACTAGTGAGGAAACAGAACGAGCTATATCCTTCCTTTATGAGTTTCAGCAGTTTTATTTGACACACAAGCATCATTAATATTTTGTTCCGGGTGCCATCAGTCCTGTATTTCACACTGCCCTTGTGTTTACTGTCCGAGATATGGCACGTAAGCCGTCACATGAGACTGGCTGAGCGCCTAAGCAAATCAGTGAATGCAGTCAGTGATGAAATTAAATTTTTTTTATTTGCAATATCGTTTTCTTTCTGGGAGAAATTAAGACTCTGGAATAATCATTTTCGGAGGTTATGCAAGATATTGGGGTGAAGTCTGACTAGTGTTCTGTGACCGCAGTGTAATGGCCAAACGTAGTGCATGTTGCCGGTTAATGATGTTGCAGCCATTTATCAACTGCTCCTAATTAAAATGTAGGATACAGCACTGAGGCCTACAGGTATGGGCCCGTGCCCTGTGGGGAACACGTAGTGGAGTCACCGGCCTGTTTTTTGCCCACTGTTTCATTGTCCTCTTTTTTTTTTTTAAATGGTGTAGTGTGACTCCCTGGAGAAAGAGTGAAGGCCACATGCACTTTCATAAATAACCTTCCACATAATCTCTGAAGCTTCCAGAAGAGCAGGTCAGCTCAAAGGAGAGGTGGCGATAGGAGCTGTAAATGAGATGAGCCCTAGCATTAAAATGACTCTCACAAGTCATATTCTTGCTGAATGTTGCCCTCACCTCTCTCTCTCCTTTCCTTCATGAAACCATACTCCCAGTTTGGATTGCTGAAGAGTCCCATAACCTTTCCCATTCCCTTCCTTTATGAGTACCTGCAGTTTTGTTTGAAGTATATAAGTGCTCAGAGACTTTGGGTTTCAGCATTTCCTGTGATAACATGTTCATCTACTCCACTTCATATAGTTTTCTAAGCCTGCTTATAGAACTGAGATATAAACAGCGCTAAATAAATAAACAGTGAGATGTGCATACAAAATATTTTAGAATTTTCCAAGCATGACATCTGTGTGGGTTCATGTACCAAAACTAGTCACAAAAAAGTTTTGACCTTTTTTTTTTCTTTTTTTTTTTTTTCCCAAACTCCCCAAATCCCCTAAATGTTTTATGGCTGTGCCTTTAAGATTGATACATGGATATGGAAATCTCCTGTTCTGATTGGCCTCCCTGCATTGTGCCTCATTCAAAAAACATTACAAGCAGTATCATACTCCTTATAATTTACCATGAACTAGAGTATGCTGTTGTGGGCTGAACATGGAGGTATATGTAAACACACTGGTTTCTTTGATCTCACTGAAACAATGTATTTATACTGGCTATTTTCACCGCTCAGTGCTGTAGGGGCTGGAAGATATACATGGAAACTTCAGGAGTAAATGAGTGATTCAGAAAGTCAGTGTGGGTTTCCGAAACATTAGAGAAAGGCTTAAATAGTCAAAGTGTGTTCTGTGACCTGAAAGTGCTCCTCTTTGAACTGCAGCAGGTCTGGGTGGTCGGAGTACAGTCTGAATCCTCTGCTGGAGGGGTAAGGATTGGTGAAGCTGATCTTCTTATTGCTGCCCCTCCCTCCCCCGACTGGCACTTGGATCTCAAATGCCTGGAGATGCAACATAACACACAAAGGCAGTGTTCAGGCTCTCTGTGTTACAGCACAATTTAGCTTCGAAGAATTATTGACTTAGTGCTGCAAATCTACAGCGGCACTGCCGACAGCACATCCTAACACACTGAACTGTAAGAAGTCATGCCCAGTGGCAGCAAGAACTGGAGGAAGATACACTGAACCAAACAATGGAAGTAAAAGAAAAAAAAACCCACAAAAGAGCGAAGGTGGGTGAAGAGTAAAGGGGAGAGAGAGAGAGAACCTGAGAGAGAGAGCGATAGAGACAGAGAGAGAGACAGAGACAGGGACAGAGAGAGTGTGAGAGAGGGAGATGCAGAGACAGAGAAAGAGACAACATTCTGCTGAGACTTCTACAAAGTGTGGGTGGTAGTGCTACTAGCAGGAAGAGAGGATGGCCAAAAAAAGCAAAATGGGAGAATGTGAAAGAGTGCGAGAAAATGAGGCAAGAGATAAAGAGTGAGAGAGCTTGAGAAAGAGAGAGGGTGGGGGGGCAGCATGATTAAAGCAGAATTTAACATCTAAAAATACCCTAAGCGCCATTTTCCTCAGCTCAGTCTGAAAGCAGGTTTTCACTCTGCCATTCTCAGCACTCTTCTGCCACACATAGGCAGGGGAGGAGGTCACATTATAGACAGTTAACTTTTTTTATGTTCCACATGACTTACTCGGTGCCTTCGCCTCTTCTGGCAAACAGTGAATGCATGCGCAATGCAGTGAAAAACTATTTCCCATATTTTTGCAGAATTCTCACACTAATGGTTTCAGATCCTCACACACTCTCATATTTCTTGATATCGAAACAAAAAGAGAAAAGTGCAGACTTGTCAATACATGCCATGCAGTCAATATAATAAATCAGTTATACATGTAATCAAAAGCAATTTACAGAATAACTGACAATGCCTTTGTGTAACTGCATTTAAATAATAGTATAGGAAAAGTAATACCTCTTGACTTCTAAGTGTTAAAAGTCTAAAACTACAATTGCTTGTCATCAGAATCAAAAACACTGTCATTCCACACATGTAAAGTAAAACATTAACCAGACTGGAAAATGATTATAGCAATCAGCCCCTAAGCAGAAAGCACATTCAACAGTGGATGCTGTGTAATTACCCGGGATATAAGTGGCTGCTTGCATGTAATGCAAAGTAGCCAGGCTGCAACTAGCTGCCTTGTGTCCATGTCCACCACATGAAGGTAGCGGAAACTGCTTCCAGAGCGCAGAGCCCTCACCCCTAGCCGAATATCCTGCAGCCCCAGAGCAGGAAGAGCAAACACCTCCCTTGGGTCCACCTGGACAATAAACACATAGCATACATGAGTAATAATATTTCAATATTTTTCTTTCTAATCCCTGTTTGATACACAGGTTTCAAATGGCTTCTGTCTAATACCACTGTGGACACTAAAAAACTATAAAAAAATAAAAATAAATGAATAAAACTGGAACTGCTTTCATGGTACTGCTCTAGTGATTCAAAAGTTAAATAAAACTTCATAAAACAGCATTGTTAAGATGCTCTTGTCTACATCACACTAAAACCTTTTTCAATAAGTGGTGGTAGTTTGAAATTTGCGTTAGGCGTTTGGCAAATGCCCACTGGCTTCATAGCTCCTATTTGAGTTTTGAACCAAGGGCCACAAAAATGTGTCAGTTTATTATCCATAGTAATCTTTGGTATAATACAGGTATGGCAGACAGATGTTGGAATATAGCTAATCTGCATCTTGGAGACGGTAAAAATGCATATTTGTGTGCATGCTAGCACTTAAAAACACAAAAAGTACAAAAAAGTTTAAAAAATTGCCCCCACTACAAGTAATCTGTTGAAGTCCAGGGAGGCTAAGTTTAAATTATTACCTACTTGAAAATGTTAGAAGAAATAATGGTTGTAAGAACAATAAAAGCTTTTTTACTGTTCTTACTTGTGTTTATAGCATAAATACAAAGCTATTAAATAGCTCTGAATTGTCTATCGTAACTGTCTGCATCTAATTAGGTGAGATATGAACATGACTATAGGTTTATTAACCACAGATGTGTAACTCTGCAGTACTGAATGTGAAGATAAAACAAGGGCTGATGAATTCTGCAGCACAAAGGATTGCAAACAGCAGCCCTGACCGAGCCGGTCCAGAGACTGATTTTGTTATAGCGGCATCACTCCATATGTTGCACTGATTATATTCAACTCATGTGAAACCTCATATGGCTGTTTTGCACAGAGAGCACAGCCAGTAAAATTGACCAGCTGCTGCTGCAGAAATCACACTTAGCAGACCTGAACAGAGAGAGACGTTCTTGTTATCATCCCTCCATTCAGCACGCATGTTTTCACCACCCCCACACCTAAAATAAAACCTGCAGATCAGTCACATACATGGCTTTCACACGACTGATCTACTGCCTTTGTTCGTAGCTATTTTAATGCCTTCATTCTCTTCATCTTGACATATTGTGTCAGTCTTTTTCAACAAGACAGCAATCTTACCAAGTATGAATGAACTGACGAAGTGTAGCTTGCAGCATGCATGGGGAGCAGCTGCAGAGTGTGCAATTTTAGCAGGAATGCTAACTTTCCCTATGGCTAAAGGCCCTGGCGGCCAACCCGCGCTTCGCGAGCTGCATGTGGCTCTTGCCTGGTTTCATGCGGCTCTTACGTTGATATCGAAATATTGCCAAATCGACAGCCTCCCCGCCCTGGAACCACGGCCGAGACGCAGTCCTATGCACGCACCTCGACAT
>JBBJLS010000016.1:13786134-13797387 GCA_037577275.1 Bryconaethiops microstoma | reverse complement strand
ACAAATACAAACAACATTAACACAGTAAATGGTGGTTTTGTGTATGGCAAAGTGTTCACGTAACTATTTCTAGACCTTTCCTCATGGAAGCCCAGTTTTATTTGCAGCTCCATCAAATACATGGTTTGGCTCTATTTATTTCATTACATTAGATTACGTGTGTTGCTTATGGGATTTTATTAAATTCCATAAGCAACACCCAATGACTGAAGGCACTGAGCGGAAATCTGGATTCAAACCTTTGTTCTTCTAACCAGATTACAAAATATTGGCTACTTTTTAGGAAAAAGAAATCTTGATACTTTTTTACTGCTTTCTTGTTTTTTTTGCATTTATTCTAATATTCAGCTGTGTTTTTGCTAGCAGAAAGCAGCGCATTGCTGATATAAATGACTTCAAACAATTTGCTCAGATGCCTAAGACTTTTGCACAGTACTGTGTGTGTATATATATATATATATATATAGCATAGAAATACAGTCACAGATGCCTGCGTTTCAAGACGGACAGGCAAAAACTGCCAAAGGCAAAGCAGTTCTATAAGTGCCTAAGGTGAAAAAAATCATCAAACTGTAGGAGCCTGTAATCTAGGCTTGTATTCTTGTTGGTTGTTTTCCATATCCTTGAACGGTGATAAGCCTGTTAGAAATGGACTGCTGGAGAGATGCTCACTGAAGCGTGCACTGTTTTTTGAGAGTCTGGTGGACAGAAGGTATTTGGCAGCTAGTTAGACTAAAAGTGTAGCTTTTTTAGAGGAATGAGGATGGGAGAGAGACGAATGATGCATGAAGCAGCTTGTTGGTCTTCTCTACAGTAGAACTAGGTGAGCACTGATTAAACTAAGGCTGTACCTGCTAAGCTAAACAGTTGACTTATCTGTTGTAGCATTCCTGTTTGAATGTTATCAGTCGGTTAAATGCATCTATTTATACATTGTCTTATTTCATTGTTTTTTTACAGATGAATTGTCAATAGCTAGTGAGGCCTCTGTATAAATGTAACCATCATTCTGTTTTATAGAACATACTAAACAGAAAGGCACATGACACACTGAACGAAAGAAGAACATCCTTGTTGGGTATGCACTTTGAAAACTGTAATAACATCACACACAAATATCTGTGTCAGTATATCTGGTATCTGGGGAACAAGGCCCGATTCCACTCATTTTATCCCTTTATCTAAAGGCAGCAGTCATCAAAAAACTGTCAGATCAAATCTTGCTCTGGATACTAAAATGCTTGAGGAACATAAAACATACTTGCACTGGTCTAGGACCACAAGTATATGTCCATCTTCTGGAGATCTACTAGCTATATCCAGCTCAGCTTCATTCAACCCTCCCCCACCCCCCACCCGTATCAGCACAGACTACCAGCTGTTATCTATCAGGTCTGCATTGTTCCATTTTTTTGCTTAGCAAAACATTTTCCAACTGATTGATTTTGGTGAATATTTTGCTGCTATAATTAAAAATGCAAATTTAAAGTGAAATCTGTTCATCTCACCTAATATCTGCAGCCTTCAAGCATCAAAATGCTTCCCTATCTGTGTGTGTGTGTGTGTGTGTGTTTTATTGGAATGCAATGAATCAAAAAACATTCCACAAATTTTTGTCACCACATGTGATAAGCAGCAATAAAAAAGCCACATGAGGTCAGTGAGAAGGAAGTGGTCAGCCTGCAGGTCCTGCTTTAATTTATACTTGAGCACATCCGACACGCCCACCTTTTCAGCTCGGGAGTGTGAATCAAAACCAGGGCGGCACAGGCTATTACAGCCACACACAAACAAGAAGGAGGACATTACTAATCGTTTGTCAGAAGCTGGACTTGACGTTTCGGGTCACAGTGGATTAAGGATATGCAAACAGAAACACCACAGCCTGGCTAACGGCGCTTTGGACCAGATCCAGATGGAATAAATATGGGGAAGGAGTCAGAATTCTAATTTCCCATGTCAACAAGAATCTGTAATTTTCTTTATTTCTCCACTTTTTCATATGATGCTCATAAAACAGTGTGTGTGTGTATAGTATAGTATTTATTTTTTAAAGAAACTACTGAACAATGTGCATATGAGGAAAATTCCATGTCCAACCTCACTTTTTCCCCATAAGACCTAATCAGCAGTCTGAAGTGAATATGTTAATGCGCACACTGCGTATGAGAGCACTCTCTTAATTGATACCCTTAATTACCAAACAAATGTCTAAACATTGCCCAATAATATCAGTCTGAATGCGAATGTATTCATTAAACCATGTAATTCTTAGGAATGAAATATGTACTTTGAGCACCTGTTGAGAAAGAGGAATATGGGTAATTTCACTCCATGCAACATTTACCAGATGTATTTGATCATTATGGTCCTTTAGGATAAACGGACAGCTCCAGTGAAATCTGTGCTTGCTGTAGAAATATGAGACGTAAGAGATAAAAATAGTATCTTCTTTTTTTTTATTTTTTATAGTGCACTAATAACCTGAAAAGCTTGAACTTTCACTATCCAGTTATTCTTACCTTAATGGTCTTGGCCAGTATTGTGTTGGACTGCTGCTTGTGAGCCAACTGTGGACTTTTAGTGTTCTTTAAACTGCTCGTGTCCTGCAACATCAAAACAAAGCCAAAAAATAAATCAACATTATACTGTCACATCCATAGACTCTTCAAAAGTACATTCATAACCTACAAACGTGGTAGAGAGACCGGCAGAGTAACTCCAAAGTGAACAACCTCAAATGTAAACAGGATGATGAGGGCTTTAGGGTGAAGTTTTAAAGCCTGCTGCAAACTGCGCGATAACAGAACCCTTATGGGTTTACTCCATGTCACACTGTACGGGACGATGCCAGTAAAATCCTGGCCAAAATCTGTGGCAGACTCAGCCCCATGCCAGATTATATGATAACGATTCACTGATAAATTCCTGATAGGTCTACAATGCAGGAAAGCAACCAACAAACGAGTCATCTAACATGTTGATGCACATCATCCAAATGCCGTGCAGATTGTTAAAAAGGTGATCCTCCTGAGTGACCTGCAAGGTTGGCAATTTTTCAGTTTGTCAGTGACCTGAGTTTCTCAAAAGCAAACATTTTTGTTTCCGGGTGGTTTAACTAGCCATCTAATGATAATTGCTGTTTGAATGCCCCCAAATTTTACACAGATTCCTTAGGGATCCTTAGGGATTAAGTGGTACATTATTACAGAAGGGGAGACAAGATGCACACAGAAGAGATTAAAAAAGATAAATATACACCTCTCGCTGTTTTATGATATAGGCAGCTTCAATGCTTCAATGACAGCTGGGAAAATATGAGACGACAAAATTGCCGTATAAATGGACGTAAGAGACAACTACTTCATGAGAACTATATGTTGTAACTTTCCAACTGTCCCAAAACAATGTTGGATGTAACTCTCAACAACTAGTTGCATGAAAGTTACATCTTGTAAAGTCAGCCTTAGAACTTCGTTGCAGACTTTAGGAGCATGATCAGGTTATGTCTACTCAACAGGATTAAAGCTACTTATGTTTACAGGTGAAAAATCTATATTTTTTAGGGAAGTGTGATCACAAAAATCTGATTTTTTTTTCAATGAGATACACAATCAACATCAGTTTGGCTTTTTTTTCCCTTACACTTCACTATTATCATTATCCTAGTTTTTGCAGCATGTCAGCAGTGACGTTACCAAAACACGATGTCTGCATCCAAGTCCTTTCAGGGTTCAGGTGTATTCACACTAGTAACACTTACAAACATGAATATGAACTGCCAAGGCAGAAAGATTGGGTCTGGGAAAAAAAAAAAACAGAATTGAAGAATAAGGGCTAAGACCTCTAATCTTATCTTACAAACTGAAGGATTCTTCATGCATTCCTGTTTTTGTGTTCAATTTACACCCAAAGCCGAATTCTGCCCACTAGCTACATCTCTCTGAAACGAGCTAGAGCAAAAGCTATCATGAGAGTGAAAGCTATCGTGCGTTTACTCTGAAACACTCACCACGGTAGCCATTCAAACTGCTGCAAGCTCAACAGACTTGGACGTGCACACTGACTGCCAATTCAGTTATGTCAGTAAATACATGCCCACCCTGGCTAGCACAGCACTGACTGATGGGGGAAGGGGGGGTACCCTACCCCTCCAGAGAGAGCAAGGCAAACTATGCTCTCTTGTGGATTCCCAGCCAGGGCTAACTGGTCACCAGGTATCTAACAAACAATCTCCCATTGACTGGCCAGCATTTAGACAGTGGTGAGTTATTCCACTCTGGGGCCCTACGATTTCCTAGTTTTGTCTTTGACCAAGAATCAGAACGTGTATTCTCATTATTGATTCTCATTATGTGATTGTTTTCCTGAAAAAGCTATACTGTTTTTAGTAAGTGTATCTATGCTTCTGTGTTCAACTTTACCAAAGTCCAAGTTAGAGTAAAATCAGACCCAAGAGGAAAATAGACAGAGGAGGAAAAACAACCAACCAAACAAAAGAAATTCCAAAAACAGCACTACTGAGAGATCCTATCTGAGTTTTCTTCAGAGGAACAGCTTACCTGACAAATATCTCAACTGAGATCAACTTCACCCTGAAGGGACTTTCTCTAAGACAGAGCTCATACCTGAGAAAGAAAGAGACTATCCAAAAAGAGAGAGGAGCCTACCAAAGAAGGAAAGTGTACCTGACAGAAGAACTACCTGGGAGGGCAAGGCATGGCCGGAGAGGAAGGTCTGGTACTTGAGCGGGATGTGGACGCTCTCTTTGGGCCGCAGGTAAACCTGAGGAGTCAAGGCATTGTCCTTCAGGTGAAACATCTCTGCCTCCAACGGAGTGGAGGTCTTCGTCAAGTCCTTAAAATACCTCCACTCCTCAACCTTCACTATGACACTGCAGACAAAGAGTGAGTGAAAGAAAAAAGAGAGAGCTTGCGGTCTTTCTGGAGCTTTCATACAGTGTTTTATTTATTTATTTATATTTTCTGGCAGGGGAAAAAACAGTGTGCATTACATTTTTTTTTCTTTCTGTGAGCTGGAGAAAAGTAAGCTCTTAAATTCTAAGGAGCGGAATTTGAGGGAACGTGTTGTAAAAAGATAACATGTACTGAATACATAGAATAAAAAAAACACTTTCTCTTTCATAGTGAAAAAAAAAATTCATGCACAAATATATGAAGGAAAAGGGTGCTTTAGACATCAAAGCCTACACCTCGGGCTATTGTAAAGTGAATATTCTTAATAGATGATCAAAAAGAATTTTGAGGCTTCGAAACGGCAGCTCGCATGCACAGGATGTGGACTTGAAATTGAGTCTCATCGTGTTTTATCGTATTCTGTGCCATAATACCCAGCACTAAAGGCAGCGTGTCATTCTAAGACTCGCACAAACTCCCAAGGAGGAGAAGATTTGAAAGTGACAATAGGATATTTCATGGATAGGAACTGGTAAAGTGTGTAGGAAGCATGTCAGTTTCACCTCATCCTTCCAAAATACAATTTTTATCAGGTAGGGAATTTAATTTCTCCATAGAAAGAGTTCCAAAAAACAGAAAACAACTAAGTGAAAAGTAGAGAAAAAGTGATGTGTGTTTATGTGTGTGTGTATCTTTGAATGTTTATATGTTAAAAATAGGCCTATATACTGTATACACTATAGTACAGTACTGTTATATGTTGCAAAATACACACACACACACATACACACACATATACACACATATACACACATATACACACATATACACACACAGCATCAGACGCTATAGATGCTGTATTGCTCAATACAGAGTGACATGGAAGATCTGCAGGTGCTGATGTTTCCCACAGGAGCACTGAAGCTTCTAAAAGACTTTCACTCATATTACAGGCAGTGCAGCAGGACCCTAGGGTGTCCTTCTCAAACTTCCATAGTCCTCATGTCAATGTGAATATGTTAGACTTGTTATCTTCCGTTTCTATGTATCTGTACAACAGAGTGAGAAAGCAAGTTCACATCATGATTTTTTTATTGTATTTTTCAATACAGTGTTTGGACATCTGTATATTTAAACCTCATACTGTCATCTATACTGTCACACCACTGTCATTAAAAATGAAAAAACAAAAAAAAACACATAGGTCAGGGAAATGGTAACTTAACATTATACCCTAACAGTAAGAGAAACAAACGACAAAACCAAAACACTCAAATTATAATCAGCGAAGTTGACTACACCACCCACAGGTGTCAGATGTGATGCATCTCTTTTAACGGATGCCTCATTTCTAGTTTTGAACTGTTGCATCGAGCTGATTTTCAGCCTCTACAGCCACGCTTCTTAACCATTCTGTTAGTCCTGTCTGTCGGGATGTAAATGCATCACTGCATCACTGCTGCCTTCCAAAAGATAGACTCAACTGAATAGAACTATTTATTTTTCTGTGTACCGTTTATTCTGTACAAGCACCAAGCTCAATAGGTTATTCTGTACATGTATACCCATATTACTTTTTACAGATGAATTTTTTGTATTAATTTTTACTGGCAAAGTAACAAAAAACACATTAATTCTAAAGGATAAAAAGAACTTAGAAATGGTCTTTAAAACTCCATCATGTCTTTATAACAATCATATTACTAGGTATTTGCTGCTGTCCTTTTTCAAAACATCTATCTCATCATATTCAGTCTGAAAACTCTAGGACTATTTTGACTTGACTAATGGAGTCAGGCACAAACCATTATAGGTTCAGCCTTTACTTCCCCGGTATGAAATATTTGTTCAGTTATATCTTGAATAACCATTCATCAACTAAATAGCCCCTAAGCTTTTATCCGAGTTGAATACTGAACATTGTATCCTTGCCTGTTAAGAATCTCAGATCAGGCTCATCTTCATTCTCGCAATTCTGTCATATTTTTTATTGCTAGATTTGACCTGGTTTTATGCCTAAGCACTGAGCAGCCTCGCCAAGCCACTTATTAATCACTGGTGAGGTCTTTACATACAGCTAGTCCTCCACTGAAAGTCATTCATGGTCCATGGACTGGGGTATAAACAACAATTTAATATCTGTTTCTGGGCTGCAGTTCAGTCTCCAAGTCATAAGTGCCACACTACAATGTACTGAAAATGTGAACCAGAGCATCTTTAATTAAAGGCCGGGAGTCTGACACCCATGGTTTTATTTTCTGTGTCTTCCCTCATTCTGTTAGTTTATTATGATAATTCATGGAGATCTTCACTGAGGCCTGTCTGTGGTCTCAAACAAACAGATTGTGCAGCCCCAGTTCCCAGATTAACAAGGCTAAAACACATGGGTAATGTGATCAGTGTCTCTTATCAATGCAGTGCTCAGACAAAAGGGGGTGAAGATTGTCAATGTTGCATATACCCTTTGCAGTGTGATTTGATTACTGCTCATTCAACTGCCTCTTAACTCCGGAGTCATTAATCCTGATAGCTGTTCTTGGTCCACTGAGCATCTCTCACAGGTGTTAGCCCTGAGCTACCCTCTAACATTAAAGCTGGAAGGCTGATAACAGCATGTTGGCAGCCATCACAAACTCCCATGACCCATTCGCCAAGATCTTTGAACACAGGTAGGACATGAAGAGACATGGTCTAGCTTTGCAAGGTGCAACTTTAACACACCTTTGCTTATTTACATGAAGCTAAACTTCACTTTAGTGAATGCAGAGCCTCCCGCCTCCTGTAACTCAGCTTTGTAAAATAGGTTTTATAATAAAACCATGGGTGTTTTCTTGGAATGATATTGATTATTTGCTGCAGAGTTTGACTAGGCCAAGAACTAGGGCACTGTCCTGCAGTAGCTGACTAGGCCGTGAGTGGGGAGACTCTTTACTGCAGTAGTGGAGATTGACTGGGTGGCAAGCCAGAGGAGACTTTACCAAGGTAAGGAAGGGTGACTGGGCTGTGAGCCAGTAGACTCTTCACCACAGCAGTGGAGTTTGACTGGGCCATGATCTGGGAGACTTTCACTGCAGAAGCAGAATTTGACTAACGCTTGAGACTTTTACCACATAAAGCAAGGTTGACTGGGCCACAAATTGGTGGACTTTTACTATGGAAGTGGAGTTTGACTAGGCCGTGAGCTGGCTGAATATACTTTGTGCGTGAGAGAGTTTGCACCCTATCAGCTGGGAAACTATGTGTATATGTGTGTTTGCTATTGATTTGTAGTATCAGTATTTCAAATAGAGGGTAAATAACACATCACAGCAAAAACAATATGATTTATACAAGCCAGTTATTAAATAATGGAATAATTCAATGTGTCGCATATGTTCACATTGTTGAACGTCTTCATATCACTGTCAAGTTTGTTTTACACTTGCAACCTGCAACTTGTCGCATGGAAGTCTTTCCAAGTAAAGTAAATTCACTGCATGTATGGCAGATAGAACGTTCACAGAAATACACTCAAACTGCCCAGGTATGGCTCACAGCATGGTTTGAAAAAAGTGTGTCTGTGTATATATGTGTGTGTGTGTGTGTGTGTGTGTGTGTGTGTGTGTGTGTGTGTGTGTGTGTGTGTGTATGTGTGTGTGAAATCCCACCTGAGCTCTGGGTCGTCACACTCAATAGTGACTGTCTGTGGAATGTTGAAAGGGTTCTTGAGCACGAATTCGAAGAACTCAGCGGTCCCGAGTGTGGCATAGAGTGTGTGTGTTGTGGTGATGGCCTTGCTCAGCATGTTAGTGATGCCCTCTGCTTTACAGCGCTCTCGATATGCCTCAATCAAACGCAGGTCCTGAGAGTGCTGCACGTGGTCCTCCTTTCTCCTCTGAGAGAGAGAGAGAGAGAGAGAGAGAGAGAGAGAGAGAGAGAGAGAGAGAGAGAGAGAGAGAGAGAGAGAGAGAGAGAAAGTAAGAGAGACAGAGAGAGGCAGACATAGATTAGGAAATATAAATAACAACCAAAACAAATAAACAAATACGAACCTTAAGAGATAGAACACTGTTCACAAACATCTAACTCTTCTAGATCCTTTAAGACATATATGTCTTGAAAGCCCTCTTCTTACGGTCCTGTTAAATGTTTTCTCACATCTAGCACACTGAAATAAAAACTGTCAACAGCGAAGATGATATGATGGTTAGAATGCGATAAAAAGTCAGTCTTAGGTTTAACGAAAAAACATTTGCGACATTTGTTGTAATACTGATCTAATCTGTCAGCAGAGACATTTCAATGTAAATGTAGTTTATTATATAACTTTGTAATAGCTGTATAATTACATTTAGTATAGAAAAACAGTTTATTAGGGTCAAGCAAATAAGCAAACAAAATAAATAAACAAAATACTGACCTTATGTACAACTGATTCTTTAAGTGGTGTACTCTAAGACACCACTGTATTGTTCTTAAATCACAGTAAAAGAGCAGAGACTGCACAGACTGTATTGTGGATTGAGTGAAGTGTGGAGTTGGGGGAGAGAGAGGCAGTGAATGTTCAGAGTTCACAAATTTGAAGTAGCTGATGAATGCTTAACTCAGTTTCAGGTCTCTCTACTTTCAGCAGAAGACGCCAAATAGCCAAGGCACATATGGAGTCCGCGCTTTATATGGAACTGTAACAATAAAACAAGGCCTATTTATGACTTGATTACAAAATTATCCACTTCCTCTATTAAAATATTTGAGTAGAGACAAAATGTAGTGGCTTGGTTCTGCTGTTCCTAGCAAGGCGATATCCCCTTGTCCATAATTATAGTCAACGGTGTGCCATCCAGTGTCAGAAATCCCACCAGCTAGTGAGGACTGAAACATGCAGTTTTTCAAAGCAACTCGTTAGTGATGTTAGCCTTGTATCTCTAGTGCAAAATAACGGCACCAAAATTTTTAGCTGAACAATATACAATTAGTGAGGGGGCACAGTGTAATTTTTTTTTTTTCACTTTATCACTATCACTATAAAGTATTCCTGTTCATTTCTGCAATACAGACAACAAATAAGGCCTAATCTCTCTAACCATAAAGCTGCTTTTGTCCGGCATGGGTGTGTTCTCTTCATGCTGACGGACAGCTGCCATCCTGTCAATTTTCCTCTGGCGCACTTCCTGCATTTCACTCTGTCCCTGCAGCAGTGCTCCGCCTACTCTTGTCATTCGACTCTGCAGGACACCGGCCAGCTCACTGTCAATCTCCACCAACCTCTGGGCCCGCCTCACATTCCGTGCTGAACATACACAAATGCACGCGCACGCACACACACACACAACACACACCATACAAAATGAACATGCTTTCCTGATTTGAAGTGAAAAGAACAACTTCATAGAAAAATAGCACACCCACTAGTGTTATTTTTGTTAAGTCTCACAGCTTATTTGACCCATTAGGTCTTGTAGAAAATTCCCAAATGTAATAAATTATGTGACCCTCAAGTTGCCATGGCCACACTAAAGCAATAAGGATCTGAAATTAAACATAACCAAGTCTTACAAAGCAGTGTGGTAAGTCTCGAGTTTATACTTGTACATACGTATGGGTATAGGTATGTATAGCATTACTTACTCTAATGGATAATGTAGTACAAATAATATGTATATTTCCAAGTTCAATATGTACATACCAAGTACCAGGTGTATTTCAGCATCAGCAATGCTAAGGAATTACAAATTAGGGGTATGTACTTAAAGAATGTTCTCTCAAAAAGCAGCTCCAGAGATATTTTTCAGTTGCTAAGCTTCAAATATTTATTTACTTGACCTTATAACACATTAATAAGCAATAAATGCAGTAATCATACAGCTGTACTTATTTTCAACTTGCCACTCTTCTCTACTGCTTCCCTAATGAAATTAAACAGGATCAAAATCTGTCATAAAAATATTTTCTGGGCAAAAAGAAAACATTAATATCAAGCAGAGAACATCCACCTTTGAATATCTGAGTTGTTTTGTTCCTACATGGATAGTTCACCAAAAAATAAAATGTAAATCTTTCCCTTTTACCCCAACTAGGGCAACTGGTGGCCTAGTGGTTTGGGAGATGGCCCTGTGATCATAAGAGAAGCAGCCGGCAGCCAGGAACACAGCGCCCGCGGAGCAGTGTGTGGAAACGGTACCTTGCTCAAGGGTACCTAGCAGTATTGGGGTTGCTAGTACTGGTGGCCTAGTGGTTAGGGTGTTCACCTTGCGATCAGAAAGTAATGGGTTCGAATCCCAATATTGCTAGTGACACCTCTGAGGTACCCTTGAGCAAGGTACCGTCCCCACACTCTGCTCCCTGGGTGCTGTGTTCC
>JBBJLS010000016.1:13753937-13778366 GCA_037577275.1 Bryconaethiops microstoma | reverse complement strand
GGCGTTGGAGAGAGGCCTTTTGACTAAAACTCTTCCCACAGTCAGAGCAATGATACGGTTTCTCTCCTGTGTGAATGAGCTGATGTGTTTTGAGGGCACCACTCTGTCTAAAACTCTTTTCACACTCAGAACAGTGATACGGTTTCTCTCCTGTGTGAATGAGCTGATGTGATTTTAGGGCACCACTCTCTCTAAAACTCTTTTCACACTCAGAACAGTGATAAGGTTTCTCTCCTGTGTGAATGCGCTGGTGTGTACGCAGATGACTTTGCTGTGTAAAACTCTTCCCACACTCTGAGCACTCATACGGTTTCTCTCCTGTGTGAATGTGCTGGTCCTGTTGTGGAGTACTCCACTGACACAGACTCTTCCCACATTCTGACTGTTTTTCTTTCTTTTGTTGTATTTGTCTGTAAGATGTGGTAGCATGAAGAGAAGCACAAGCCGTTTTCACAAAAATGGTCCTTTCAGACAACATATCTTCACAGGCAGTCTCTCCTAATTGTATTTGGTGTATTCCACTTGTAATTTCTCAAGGCTGACAGTGGACACTTGGATATGGAAACGACTTCAAACAGCAAGTCATTCTATTCTGGAGAAAAACATGTAAAATTCAATGTCAAATACAGCAAGTACTGACAAATACACTGTTTGCTCAGAGATTAAAGTAGTCAAATGGGTGTTTACAAGACAATGTTTAAGCAAAAAAGATTAATTACAGTGAATTGATCCTGTTCAGTAGTCCAGTACTCAACTTTCAACCATTCAAGAGACAGTCCCACTTTAAGTGTTGCAGTAGCAAAACACAATGTAGATGACCAGTGATGGTCCTGGAGTTGATGTTACACCTTTTTTATATTTTATCCTTCACAATTCCACATACACAGATAAAGAAAAGTGAACAATTCTACTAGGATAAACTAGGTCAAACTAGGATGCTTCTTGACAGATGGATTGCACTGTAGATGACCCCTCCCTTCCCTCCTTTCAGCTTTAAAAGCTGTTAAGAACCACACAAAAAACATACTTCTAATGCACTTGTTTTTTTTTTTGTCCATTTTTAGTAATATTTTTTTTCTTGTGGATCTATCAGCTGCCTTCAATACAGTTCATCACAACATCCACTTATCCATCCTCTCAAAGGTGGGCATCTCAGGCAGAGCTTATTCTACAGCCCATCAGCTGCCCACCAGAGTACCCCAAAGCTCAGTACTGGGGCCCCTACTCTTTGCTATTTACACCACCTCCTCATGGCTTCTCCTATCACCGCTATACCAACAATATGCAGCTATAATTATCATTCCCACCAGATGACCACACTATCTCTGCACACATCTCAGCGTGTCTATCTGACATATCCACATGGATGAAGGATTGCCACCTACAGCTGAATCATGTTAGTACATAACTTTTGTTTATCCCAGCCAAACCTTCTATCCAGCAAAATATCAATGTAAAAATTGCCTCTTCACCTCTCACCCAATCCAGGGTGATGAGAAACGTGGGTGTCATTATTGACAACCAGCTATCTTTCTCTGACCACGTCTGTCTCTCTGTAATATTGCTTCGCTTTATACAACATATGGAAATTCAGACCATACCTGACTCTGTATGCCACTCTGTTCCTGGTACAAGCCATGTTTATCTCGTGCCTCAATTACTGCAATGCCCTCCTAGTGGGTCTCTTCCAGCTTGAATGGTATGACCCTTACAGCTGGTTCAGAACACAGCAGCCTGGCTGGTCATCAACCAACCCAAAAGGTCGCATGTCATCCCACTACTGGTTGACCTACACTGGCTACAAATTTCAAGTCACTGACCTGCCTACAGAGTGACATCTGGGTCAGCACCGAGCTACCATAACCCTATCATTCAGCCCCCCACTTCTCCATGGAACGTTGTTTGGCTCTGCCATCCTTGCACACAAGGCAAACCCAGTGCAGCCGGTTCTCTTTTGTGGTTCCACGCTGATGGAATGAGCTGCCTAAGCCCACAAGAGCAGCAGAATCCCTCTCTAGCTTCAAAAACCCTGTGAGACTCATCTGTTCAGAGAGCATCTCCATTCCTGATCTTCTTGTACTACTCCCTACATAAAAACCTGATCTGCAGTTTCTGTTTTTCAAATGCAACACATGCTATCTGCTGGTTTCAACGATTTCTTTTATTATAACCATGTATATACCACCAGATCCTAATGTTAACCTAGCACTTGCTTAGGTGCTAATGGAAAAAAAAAGATTTAATTCAGTGTTTCATAAAAAGTATTATATATACATGTACTAACAAACTTAACTGTTCCACATAACCAGCTGCCGCTGTAAATACAGGTTTCCTTTATGCTGTACATTTTTTCTTTCTTTCCTGCTATTGATGCTATTTTTGAATTTTTACTGCCATCTGCCACAATCACTGTATTTTCCCTCACTTAAGAAATACAGTTATATCATCATACTGTATTTATTCACACTAACACTACTTCTACCCCTGTCAGCTGAACTGTATGTTGTTTTGTCCTGTAAATTATTGTACTGTTGCTCGTGTTGATTTGCACTGTCTGATGTGGTTTTGTCTTCACTCACACCACACCTTTATTAAGGAACCTTCACTGGCTTCCAGTGGCTGCTCCCGTTAAGTTCAAGTACTTAACACTTGCTTTCAAGGCCAAGAATGAACTTGCACCCCTTACATAACAACACTGATCAGACAACTTATCACTTCTTGTTCTCTCAGGGCTTCGAGCATGGCTCGTCTTGAGCCTCCGCTGCTCAGAAGAAGAAAGAGACGTGCATCAAGACTCTTCTCAGTCTCGGCCCCCCTGTGGTGGAATGAACTCCCTCTTCCTATTAGATCCACGGAGTCCCTCGTTGTCTTCAAGAATCGCCTGAAGATCCACCTCTTCAAGGAGCACCTTGGTGACTAACCATGTCTCTCTATTCGCTTTCCCAAAAAAATAAAAAATAAATAAATAAGACTTTATTTATTTATAATAAAATAAATAAATAAAGTCTTAACCTCTGACTTTCTTTGACAGGTGTTGTTTAGGTATCGTTTGAAAGGTGTTTAGGTGTACCGAGCGTGCAGTAGCTTGGTTGAATAGTGGATCTTGACTTAAATTTAGCTTTACAGGTTTAAGAAACAGATGTGGACTACTTGAGCACTGATGTACGTAGCTCTGAATAAGAGCGTCAGCTAAATGCCGTAAATGTGAATGCAAATGTAATAGCAGTAAAAGGAATCATAAAAAAATCATTAAGTACATATCATTTAACAGTTACACGAGTATATGTTGTCAGTACTGTTTTGAGCATGTCCTGAAAAGTAGAAAAAATGTCACCCATTTGAACTCACTGTAATTATTAGCTAAACTATGAGGAAGTTAAAAGAACATTCAAATAAAAAAACAAAAAACAAACTAACAATATGAAAATGGAATGAAGAAAACAGCACAAATGCCATGTTGCATACCCATGTTGCCGAGTCGTACATGTAGAATGCCTTTAACGGTGGTGTAGACACTGATGGCTGGGATGGCCCCATGTCTGTCTCCATGCTTGCTGACCAGGTTGGTGTCCTGCAGGTACTCTGTGGTAATGACCTCCAGTTCATGACTCACCTGGACTGCAGATCGACCTTGCCGCAACATATGCTGCACACAGACAAAACAGCAAGTAAAGACTTAAAACAGCTTTTCCCCCCGAGCTGAAGATGCTTATATATTCTACTGCTTAAGATGCTGGAAACACTAATGCATTCTACTGTTTTCATAAATATATTCCCCCTTTTCCATTTTTTTTTTTTTTGCATTCACTGATTTTACTTAGTGTACATCTTTAACTGTTTGATTTTTGTCCTATTTCTCATACACAGCTCTTATGTTTAACATTATTTTATCAAAAAATAATGTTAAACATATGCTTTGTATATTATTACAACTGATAATAGTAGAACTCTCAGAAGCATCTCAGAATAGTGCTGAAAGGAGGACGATGCATACTAAATTTCTTAAAGATTTATATGTCTGGAATTTAATTAGGTAGAGGCACTTTTCACACATGCAATATAACCACCACTGGATGCTTATAAGGGTCAATATTAATGAACTGAACTAAATCAGAATCAGAATCAGAAAACTTTATTGATCCTGGAAGAAACTGCTTATGCCCATTAGCTTCCAGAGACAGAGAGAACAACTGTAGATGAAGGCTTTAGCATACCTATAAGCACAGGTATAGCTCAAATAAGAGCTATAACTGTGCAATCTTCTTTTTGTCTCCAGTGAACTCACATACAAAAACAACCAGACAGCCCAAAGGGTCATCATAAGGGTGAAATATTATATCATTGGTTAGTACTATTGCAGTATACTGTTAGCTAATCAAAATATTTTAGAGTTGGACAAATGTTTCTACACTTCAATCAAAACATTATAGGCAAACAAGAATTTTGTCTTTTAAAAGGTACTGCAAGATCATTGCTTCAGACATGCAATACCCATGAGTAGAGAAGTATTGAAAAGAAAAAAAAAAACTGCAGAGAATGCAGCTCAACATAGGAAACAAAAAAATAAAGGCAGTAAGCCATGGTGTGAATTTCATTCCTGCTTTTACATAGCAGTTTCCTTAGGATTAAGAATAAGACAGAAGAGTGGACAAACAGAGTCAAACAAGGATGGCTTAAATAGCTAAAAACATTTCCAACATGCTTTTCTTAATATTACCTGATCTGGTAACCATGGGGACCCAAATGCTAGTCACCTGTGCTAATATATTCACCGAGGCAAAATCCATGAAATCAGACAGGACTGGAAAATTCCTCCAATGAGCATAACATGGCTGTTTCTCAATGTTTGTTCATTCAGACAGAAGTTGGGTGTTTGCCAGTCCACATTCCTGTTGTCTTGCAATGGACAAATACATCTAATGTGATGTCAGTTCGATTCTGTATAAACCTACATTGTCAGCTGTGAATGGTGAAGTGTGTACAGTATATTTGAGCACTGAGCGGTTTACTCTTTGAAAAAGACTACTAACTAATTTTGTAACTCTCCTCCTACCTACTATTGCCGAAAAAAGGGCATTTTCATTGTGCCATTTTGAGTATGAGTATGTATACTGCACTATACAGCCCACATATACAAAATGTCTAGCAGCAAAGCAGCAAAACTTCACTTTGTGTGTGTGCTGTTTCTACGCTGTTTAAAGGAATGCTTTTTGTGTGTTGTGGTGCAGTGCTGTAGCGTGAATAGAGACTTGAGTTTAAAAAGAGTTCATCCCTCAACTTACAGCCCACAAAATTGTTTTAGTTCGGTGTTAGTTTCAGCAAAAACAATCTTGTTAATTATTAGGACTGTTAGCACTGGCATTTTGCCCCACTCATTCCACTATATCTGGTTATAATTTTGATTTATTTGACTAAATCTTTTAGCCAATAGCTGATATTGCTGACATTGTTGTTTGTAATCTGGGGCGATGTCTCTCTGAAAAGGCTGAACAGCAAATTTGTTAACTCAATGCTCAACACTGAAAGGTTGATTCCAGTGAAACCCTTTGACATCATGAAGCAGAGTAGTTGGATTTCTTCCTTTTTAATAAAAAATACAATAGTTTTGTAGATTTTACAACATATCTGAATACATTTGACATCATTTTAAGGTTTGGATAGCTGATCATTTGGGGTTTATTTTGAATGCTATGATGATGAACATTGCTTAGCACACACGAGGTTTAAAAAAAGTCCAATTCTGATTTGAGGAAGACTTTAAGTTAAATTATAATACAGCCTTTGGCTTTAAGACACAAAAACAGCATTTTGATCAGAGCTATTTTTTTCTGAAAATGAACACTGACATTCTAAAGAATGAACATTCACTCTAAAATGTTTTTTTTTTAAAATTTTTTTAATGCCCCTCTAAAGCAAACTACCGTGGTGAAAAATATCTGTAAGATCAGACCGTTGGGTGTATTTATCTCCATCATAAAGGGTGAGAGTTACTAAACATCCTTAAATGCAGTTGAAACTCATCTGAGTCAGCAGCACCAGATACCTTAAAGCTACGTGCTAATTAAAGAGAGTATTATGCTGTTAACTGTGCTACTGTAATAATAACTGTGAAACTGTTCACAGCAAGGCAGTTTGAGATTCAAAGTGATTTGGTCAGCCGAATTCATTACATATGTCCACAACTTACACTCCAGTGTTCATGTCTCTTCCACTATCAAATACAAGTCACAGATGTCACAGCAAACTTCAGTGGACAGCACTGATAGACATGGTTACATCATAGGCCTACAGCTTCTCTTTGTAAATCATAACCAAAAACTGGCAAGTGCATTAGGTTTATTACAAACTAATTTATATGCTAGTTTGTGAGAAACATCTGGTGCTGTTTAATTTGTCAGCCACCATCTACAGCATCTATCAAAGGAAAGAGACCACCATAGAACCATCACTGGCCAGATTTATTATTTAACTGATGTATACATCATCGCAGTGACACTGAAATGCTAGTGGCATGATCGTAGGCACTGCGCTGGTATAAGTATGTCAGACACAGCAGTGTTTCTGGAAATCATTATCTGGTCCGAGGTGGTCCTTTAGTGTTCCTTTTCCATTAATGGATAGGGTAGGGATGGCTGATACATTGTGCAGCAATAGTCAGTAATTGTAAAGCTGGTAAGTGTATCTCATAAAATGGCCAATTAGTGTATGTACAAGGGAGATGTTTCTTATATTAAATCCAGGCAAACAAGGACATAGGCCTTCTGAAACCCACTGGAGTGCATCTAGTATGTGTTCTTTTAAAGTACTGAGTATATTTTTCTTTTTCAAAACAAAGCTGCCAATTCTTTCCTTATCCCATTTAATCCAGCTCTACCATTGTGACTGTGAAGGACAAAGGCCAAACTCACTGTCAGCTTCTAAAATAGTGTTTTAATTGATTTTAAAAGTTTCCTTTGCAAGAAGCAATATTTATTAGCATGAAATGTGTTTTTCACACACAGCAACACACATCTTCATTTACATTTACGGCATTCAACAGACGACTTCCATTAACAGAGCAACTTGGTGTTAAGGGTCTTGATCAGAAACCCAGTGGTGGTATACCGAAGGTAGGATTTGAACCCATGACCTCTTGGTCTAGAGGCAAGTATCTCAACCACTAGGCCACCACTATCTACATCTACTTTTTTTTGAGGGAGGGCTCTTTGATACGCCACAAGATCATATCTGGTCCCATGAGACTAGATTGTTACACACTTCAAATGTTTGTATTCAAAGCAGAGCTGACATCAAATGTGAATATAGTCATAAGCTTTTTTTTTTTTTTTTTACCATGCAACAGTATAGCACTACAGCCGAACCTGTGGGGTGTAGGAATAAGGCGGATTGCACACATAAAATGATCAACCACTGTACATAACACTCATTATCTTGTTATAATGGAACTGTCAAGAGGTGAAAAATATTAGGCAGCAAGCGAGTAGTCATTTCTTGAAGCTGAAGTGTTGGATGCAGGAACAATGGACCAGAATAAAAGACCACATTGTGATGGCTAGACAACTGGGTCAAGAGCTCCAAAGCGGCAGGGCTTGTAGGGTGTTCCCAGTGTGGAGTGGTTACCAAAAAGGGGTCCAATGAAGGCATCTTGCAACAGTGTGATGGGTGACACATACCAAAGCCTTGTTGAGACCAAATCAGAGCTTTTGTGGTAGCACAAGGAAAACCTACACAAAATTAGGCAGCTTTAATGTTATGGCTGATCAGAGTAGTCCTAAGGCTGAAAATGAGACTGGTCCAGAGACATTCGTCTTCTGAGACGTTTTGCCAGTTTTGCAAAGATTCAAATACTTTTAAGGCCGTCAGAAACAAGATTTAGATAAAAAGATCTACGTGCCCTGGCTGTTGATGTAGGACATTTGTGCACAATACACAAACAAGCATACAAAAACAAACACAAACACAACTAACAGTTCACATGCATGACACAATCAGTTGACAAATGCCACAATCTGATGACAAGTGGCTGTGGATTTATCAGAGGCCCAATCTGCTCCTCTGTGAATTGGGAAAAGGTCAGCGTGGTTGTTCTGCACCATCAGTTCGATGATACGGATGCCGGGGCCTCTGCTGTGTTTTTGATTTTGTATCGGGTATTATTTAAGCTTTATTCAACATTTGCTGTTTAACAGATGACTACAGAAAAGAACAATAGTGCCGGGCAGACAGCCAAGCGGAGCAGTCACTTACTTAAAAGTCTTAGAGAGCTACCCATTAGCCAAAAGCTCTCAAATCCATAGCTCATAAATTGTGCAGCAGACTGCTGTCCCAGCTCACCTGGACGAAGATCAGACATAAAACATTCATAGTGCTGAGGGACCCGCAAGTACAAAGACGTCCAGGCAGTTTAACACCTGCTTCAAGCATGTCAAAACGAGAACGGAGGAGAGCTCATCTCAGACCCCGATTATCTTGTCTCAGTTTTTAGTTCTGTATATATAGTACTTGTGGTCTTAGGTGCGACAGAGATCTTAGAGGACTAGCATCAGAGCCTGAAGCTGTGTGTGTTACTTATCTCAGGATAGTGGTTACAAGGTATTGCTCAGCACTAAAAGAGACAGGCTGTTTATTTTGCCTTAGGTATGCCTGCAGTAATTGGAGCCATTCTCAGTTAGGGAAACCCTGAGCTGTACAAAGGCAAAAGAAAAAAAAAGTTGTGGTAAAAACTGAGCTATGAGCTTTAAGGATCAGCTTATGACGAACATTTGTGGTTTGACTCTGTTTTACAGGCATCCAATAATTTCTCAATTATATGCTGTAGCTGCTGCCCATTACTTCTGTATGCAAGTTCAGTGTAGTCTGTCTCAGTGGTGTTTTGTGGCAATTATAGTTCAGTATAGTACCTTGAGTTCCACGGCGGCAGAACCAATGAGCAGCAGCGAATCGCTGTCCCACACATCTATCTGCAGTGAGTGAAGAGCCAGGTAGCGCATGAACCACACACGCTCTCCTAGTTTCAGGAATCCTGGATCCACACGATACTGCAGCTGCAGCCCAGGACAGCCTGAAACACACACCACACACAAAAGGTAAAGGAAATTTACAGAAATGACAGAGACAGAGAGAGAGTTTGTGTGTATGTGTGTGTGAGAGGGAAAGAGAGAGAGGATGACACAGAAAAACAGTTATAAAGGGGAGGTAATAAAATAATATGGAGCCCTTATAACTCATAACTACAGGCATACTGGACAAATGACATGCTGCATAACTACCTGATAAATGTTAAGAACTATTTGATTAAACATCTTTACAGACGGAGCGGGGTAATATTTCTCCAGCAAGTGCATGCAACTGCTGTGCATACATTACACTATAATGTAAATTCTCCTCAAGGTCTACAGCTGCACAGATATATCCTGATGAATTTGAGCTACAATAAAGTACGGTTTTATGGCAGAAGCAGTCAAGGACGCATCCAAATCACACTCAAACAGGGCTGGTTCAGATATAGACCTGTGCAAAAAGATCTGTAACTTTATACATCCATTTATGCACCTTCCTCTTTTTTACATACACTCAGTATGTCTCAATAAACTCCTGACATGGCGTACTAGTAATATTTGCCACAGGACAGACTGCACACACGTTTGTTGAGAAAGCGATATCTGCTGTGTGTAAGTGACTAGCAGAATCAAATACTCCAAGGCTCTGTCACCCCAGTGTTAGAAAGCCCACTACACAACTAACAACGGACTCTTCGACACTAACGTCCTTCTGGCTCATCTTCTTTAGACCACATCTGCCTGGAGTGATCTGTAGCATGGACAAGTTGAGTGAAACAGTTCAAAAGTGTTGTATAGAGGGTGATTAGGACTCCATGTTACAAACAGCATATTACATAGCTAGTCTTTCAATATATTACATGGTCCATATCATCACTTTTCTGAAATATATGTTTGTGGGCAGTTGTGGACAAAATGGACATTCACTTCCCCGTCCAACACATTTACATATGTCTCCTTATTCAGTCAACAACAGCTTAGCCTCGCCCATTCCTGCTAAAGTCCTAAGGAGTGTTTCGAACACTACGTTTTTGAATTAGCTGCAATACAACACAGATACCATTATTCAGAAATGAACCATTCTTAAAGGTACAGTAAAAAAAAGCCTGTTCAATTCTAAGGGATTAACAGAGCTTTGAAAATAGTAATGTAACAATGATTTATGATGGATTATGAATTACATTTTTGGTACACAAACCTACACAAACATCATGAATAAAATGAAACACAAGGAACATGTAGAATATGGGTTCTTTAAAAATACCTCAGCAAATCAGTGTGATTGGTCACTCTATCAAAAACACTGTGAGACTCATTTGCATATTGCAATCTTCTGCAATACCAGTACTGCACAGACCAATAGTGCAATTACAATTAACAGACGGTATATTGTGCAGCCCTATTCATATATGAATCATCATCATTCAAACAAATATCATATCATATCTTCAAAGTGGAAGAAAAAAAAGGGAGCTATAGATGATTTGGAACTGACACAGAAAGCTGTATATATCACAATAATTAAAGACAATTCCATAGTAGTGCTAGGTGCTGTCAAAAACAATTTGTTTTTATTCAGTGTTTCCAAGCCAACTTGGTTGTTTTTCTGAAGCCTCTTTGTAAAGAAGCCAAGGAGAGAGATGGGGTGAGTAAACCTCAAGTGAGGACCTTACCAGCCCAGTCATAGAAAGGTATTTTGTGCACGGGTGTGATGCTAGTAACTGAGGATAGGACATTTTTTAATGGTAAGACAGGAAGGTCATTATGAAGCTTGAATCATAGCTCATCACAAATTAATGAGACTCCTATTACTGTCTACAATCTTGCTGCCTCTCATTTTGTTTTTATGTCCGCCACCCCATCATTTTGACGGTCACTTACCCTTCGGTCCTTGGAGTTTTGAGCAAATTACTGGTTGATGAAAAACTTTGTTTTGTTTTGTTTATTGTCCTTCAGTTTTACTGATTTTGGCATATTTTTTGCCAGTGCATGAGAGTGTTAATGTGAACGTGTGGTTTATACAGCCCAGGGGAACCACCGCCTCCATAATTACATAAAGTACTACTTTTCATTTTAAAAACTTCATTTTGTTTCCAAAGTGCAATTCAATATATTGGCAAACAAGTAAAAAAAAAAACCCTGTTTTTACAGGTAAAAAAAATATATGTACTTGAGGTCTACTTCATAAAGTATAATTATATGCTGTTAAAGCTATCATTGTATATAAAGTAGTGAAAAAATGACAGATATAAAATGGGACAGTGGGACACTGGGGGGCTGCTCTGGGTGCTGCTGCCGTTATGTGTCTTTTCTGGATCATATCATGTCACGTCCACTCAGAGCTTTTCAGGCAGGAGGCTGCAAGTAAGAGCATGTTTAACAGCTGAATAACCCCCACGCCCCCAGCACCTCAATTGCTGTGCATCTTTTTCTTTCCTTCTCTTTCTCTGTCCCACATGTTCTTTTCTTTGTCCTGCTGCCTGCCTCCGTTTCTCCTTCGCCTCTCACTGCTCGCACCATTAACTCTCTCAGCAGGCAGGCAGAGAACTGCTGTGATACCAGCGCACATAGAAAGGGAAAGAGCAAGAAAGGGGGGGGGGTGCAAGAGAGGGAGAGAGAGGTTTCTGGGGAGAGATATAGAGATAGATATTGGGAGTGAGAAAGAGAGAGATATAGAGATAGAAATTGGGAGAGAGAGAGAGAGAGAGAGACAGAGAGAGAGAGAGAGAGAGAGAGAGAGAGAGACAGAGAAAATGGAAAAGACAGGAGATTAATATGTGTGAGTTCAGAGGCCTGTTCAGCTCCATAAATGATCAATGTATTATGAGCTTTATTGTTCAGTGCCACAAAGCTTAGCACCCACATAAACACACTTTGAACTGAATAATGATGCTGAGGTTGGCACAGTTTGTGGAAGCACTCTCCACCCATTCATTACTCCAAAAGGTTGAACTGCCAAATGAACGTGGCAGGCAGGCCCACAAATATCACTGTTCCAAATAACTAAGGAAAAACAAAAGTGGAATTTCATTGCAGGATGTGCTGATTTGTGGGTCATAGTTAATACAAATAAATGGCAGGCACATAAGGGGGGGCAGGGGGTATTTAATGACTGTTTTTGGCAAGAGAATGGACCTGCTGCACCAGATGGGGTGTCTTAGCAAGAGCATGAACAACAGCAAGTTGCTCAGCTTTAGCGCCCTGCTCTTAAGAAAGGTCCCTGGACTCTGGCCAAAAAACAACATTAACTGCTCATTTCATATTCTTCATGAAAGAGGATGCTCTACTAAAACACTGCTCATGTGTGAAACACAGCCTCAAAGTGAACTACTTGTATGTCTGAGTGGCATGAGAAAGCTCTGTACTGTACTATAAAATGCTGTGCTATATATACAGCCGCTTCTTGTTAGTACCATTTGCTGTAAGTTGTGAGGTGGGGCCTCCATGGATTGGACTACTTTGTCCGGCACATCCAAAAGGTTCTTGATCCGCCTGAGATCTGGGGAATTTGGAGGTCATGCCAACATCATCTCCTTTTCTTCAAATAATTTTTAAGCATGGCAGGATGCATAACCCTGATGAAAGAGTCTTCACTTTCAGAAATGCCAGATGCAAGCTTGACTTTGTTGATGGCTTGCTTCACCATTGATCAGACATCTAGTTACTGAAATGTAAAGTAAAGTGTAAAGTAGCTATATGTTGTGCATGGACACGGCACAGCACAGCACAGCACAGGGCAGGGCAGGACAGGACAGTACACTGTGCGAACAGTGGGAAATTGTTTTCTGCATTTAACCCATTCACCCGAGTGAAGCAGTGGGGAGCTGACGATGCAGCACCCGGGGAAGGAACCACACTCAATGGTACATCACTGGTGCCACTGGTAGCCCTGGGATTTGAACCCACAACCTTCCAATTTCAGGGGCAACTCCCTAACCACCAGGCCGTCAGCTGCCCCTATAGGTGTGTTAGGCCTATAGACGTTGTCCATCTTCTCTTTGTCCACGAGTGTTGCAAACAAAGGGTTGGCAGGCAAGTGCTGCAGAGAGCGCTATACGTATGTGTATGTGTGTGTGTGTATGTATGTGTGTGTGTGTGTATGTGTATACACACATTTATGGGTACTCCAGGATCAGGTTTGAGAAGTACTAAATGTTACCAACGTCAAATAGAAACACCACAATTCTGTGCATTCATTCTGCAGTGAATGAAACAAGATACCTGCCAGCACCAGATGCTCAAAATATAGCACGTCCAAACCCATCTTGTGAAAACATGGTGAGATAATTCATGACAAGATCTCTGCAAGAGAGCTACGCAGACGGTGGTGTTGAAAAAGTCAGAGTGGGGCTCCCCCGGCAGGGGTGCGTGGACGCTAATCTCACCTGAGCTGAGCGTGCCGTCCTTGTTGATAAGTGAGAGGACACAGGGGTAATCAGGCCGGGGCTTGTGCTCGGGCTCCAGAAGCTGGAGGCACTGGGTGGTGACAGGAGGGAAGCGGTACAGCTGAAAGGTGAAATGGACAGAGCTCGGCCAATCAGCATTCACACCTGCCTGGGGGACCCTGTGGACCACAAGGAGTTTTAGGTAAAGATAAAGCTCAGTCTATAGTAAAAATTGAAACACTGATATGATGTAAGCCATGTGAAAATAAATACATTTTAAAACCCATTTTTCAGACACATTTAATCTAATAGAAGATACAGAAGAAGTTTTAACTTTTTAATCTAATTCCTAGAAAGTTAAAAACCTAACTGAGGAGCAGTAGACCCAAGGTATGAGTCATTTGTGCACTTCAGTAAATGTATTCATATAAACTTTAAACTTGTTTTCTTTTTACAGCCACTACAAAGTTGTGTAAAGCTTAAACATCACCAGCAGCTGCAAGTCTGTACTGTGCAAATACCCAGGTATTGGTGGTGGTGGCCTAGTGGCCTAGTGGTAGGGTATTTGCCTCTGGACCAAGAGGTCATGGGTTGGAATCCTACCTTCAGCAGCACCACTGGGTTCCTGAGCAAGACCCTTAACCCCAAGTGTCTCCAGGGAGACTGTGAGACTGCAGTTAGGGAATGGAAGTCGCTTTGGATAAAAGCGTCTGATAAATACCGTAAATGTAAATGTAAATGAGTTGCTCTATGAAATGTTATGGAAAATTCAATCTCCCCGTCAGAATCTTACTCTGTTAGTACCATTCTAACATAACATTTACAGAACATAACCTACTGCTGCATTGCATGTATAAAATATTTAACAGAATGTTACTACAAATTCTTTCCATATTTCATAAAGATGTCTAATAACAGTCAGTTGCAACTGATGTCAGCAGAAGCGTTCAAGTGAACACTATCCTGCTGCATAACAATTACACAACCACATCATGAAATTTGTTGTATCAGTGTTTCCCCTAAAATTAAACAGGCCAGCCAGCCTGCCCTTTTAAATCAACATGCCACTCCAGTTTGGATTAGATTCCTAGTATTGAGTTATCTTGTGTTAAAAATGCTCAGTCAATTTTTTAATATAAAGATCAACTAAATTCACATCCTAAGATTGTCACAGATGTACCATTATACATGTTCAGGCAATGATTTCCACAAGACCTCTGTGGTATCTGGGACCAAGATGTTAGCAGGTGTCCAGTTGTGAGGTGAGGCCTCAATATATAAGACTAAAGCTGTCGAAGACATCACACAGACCCTTACAGGCCAAGTCAACACCCTGAACTATTTGTCATGATCCTCAAACTATCCCTGAGTATTTTTTGCAATGTGGCAGGAAAATGTTCCTTCTGAAAGAGGCACTGTCATTGGGGAATACCATCGGCATGAAGGGGTGTACTTCTTCTGCAACCATGTTTAGGTAGGTGGTAAATGACAAAGTGACAGCCACATGAATGCCAGAACCCAAGGCTTTCCTGAAGAACATGAATGTGTATATTTTTACCACAGCAAACTCTACTGCACTTACAACAGATATGGAGGTATTTCTTATTTTTTTTACACAGCTCACACTGCAATAGTTCGTAGAAGAACAGCAACCTGTGCATTTTACACACACACTGCTGCAAATTGTACAAATAGTTAACAGAAAAAAGAGAAAAGTGGTCTCAGCATGGGTACTCTGACCAGTCTGCTGCTATGTAGCCCCATAGACAGCAAGCCTGTGCTACACGGTGTGTTCTGACATTTTCTATCATAGCTCGGTTAAGCTTTTTCAGCAATTCATGGTACAGACCAAATGGGCTAGGCCTCCCTCTCTGCACATTCAATAAGCTTTTGTGCACTGATGACCCCATCGCCAGGATCACCGCTTATCCTTCCTTGGACCACTTTGGATAGGTAGCAACCACTGCAGCTCTTCTGTCACCTCTGCTACTTTTGCCCTCTAAGTATAGGCATACTTATTTTTTGCAATGTTAACACAAGTCGGGGAAGGATATTATTTATGTAACGGTAAATGAAACGACCAGAAACAGTATGCAGTAGTAAAGACTAATGGGTTCAAAAGAAGCTGTCACAATTTATTTAAATGTGACTGCAGAGCCTTCCATAAGAAGTAAAGATTCCTTCCATTTTGTGGTTGTGAAAATTCCCACGTTACAAAGTGACATTATATTTATGATCTCATAATTCTCTCTGAATGTGTGAGCAAATCATAAAGTAAATCAGTCTAGTTAAATCACGTGGTGGCGCAGAAGTTCCTGGATGCAAGATCGATAACTTTCTTGCAAATTCATTGCTCCCTGCCCTTTCACTGTCACAGGAAAGGAAAATCAATATGAATAAAGTTATTTGTGATTTGACAATGCCTTCTTGGCTGGAATTATTACCTAAAACATGATGCAGATAAATGGAAATGAATGTCTACTATGATTCAACAGCACTTTATAAATTATACAGTGTCTTTGAATGCATAAATAAATACATACACTGAAGTCAAGGGTCACCAATTTTATCCATAAAGGGTCAGTGTGAATGCGGGTGTTCAATCCTGTCAAGCAGAAACACAACTGATTGCAGCTTTTTTTAGATGAGTTGGTCTTAGTTGAGTTGGTCAAAAATGATGTGAGATAATTTAAATTACTGTTAAATTAATTAAATAAACTAATACTACATACAAAACGTATACAAAACCCATATGAATAATACAATGCCTCATACAACTTATATCTACCCCAGTGAGCTAATTATATTGGATTTTAAAAAAAGGGCAGGCTAAAGACCTGAGTGATTTTGACAAGGGTCAAATCGTTGTGGCCAGATGACTGGGTCAGATCATCTCTGAAATGGCAAGGTTTGTGGAACGCTAACGGTCAGCATGTTAGGAGCATCTAGTGACAGGTTGTTGGGTGTCCAAGACTCACTGCTTCACAAGGACTATCCTACCCGAGAGCATTGTGTCAAAACATAAAGTACATTGAATCCTACTGAGCATGGGACTGTGTAGCTGCAGACCCATAAGATTGCCAGGGTTAACCCCTGTCCACCATTAAATGTGCCTACAACGGGCACATACAAGGTAACCTAGTCTGAAGAGTCATGTGGATGTCCAGGTACTGCATCATTTACCTGGGGAACACTTTGTTTGGGAATGGTTTGAGAAACATGAGTTCAGAGTGTTACCTTGACCTTTAGATTGGAATTTGATCAAACATCTGTCCATAAGTCAGTGAATTAGCTCTAATTAGGACTCCCACATATCAAACTCAAGGACGTTTCAAGGGTCTTCCATGCCTACCCAGTTACAGACACAGATCAAGGTCAATTACTTTTACAACAGTGTTTGTTTAATGCCAGCTTTTTTTGTTTGCTTATCGCTGTTTAACCTGCATCATTCGACTTCCATCAGTCATGCACACACATGAATGTTGCACTCAAGGCAGGAGGCACATGAATCTATTATACGTAGATTGCAGGAGACACTAATGCAGACAGGCTATTTATTAGCATTATGTTAAAAAATATATTATTGCACAAAATCAGTAAATTCATGGCCAAGTCTATTTATATCTATTTCTTTCAAGATCTTGATTTTTTCATAAACTTTCAAGGATGTCAATGACCCATGGGAACTATGGTGATTATAAGTACATGTGGCTTTACTATGCCAAAAGATAATGATCACCAGCATCTATCAGCAATATCATTAATATTGCAATGTTACGTGTCAATGGGTGGGATAAATTAGGCACCAAGGGAACAGTATAAAGGAGAAAAAAAATAGACAAACATATAGATCTGAGTGATATTCATAAGGGCCAAATTGTGATGGCTAGATGACTGGGTGAGGTATTCCCCAAAAGAGCAGGTCTTGTGAGGTGCACCCAATGCGCGGTGGAGCTACTGTAGCGTATGCATTAACTTCTATTTAGAATGTTTTTTCCTCCCTCTGGACATATCATTTTGATTTAACAAAGCCAAAAATACAAATATACAGTTAATCAAAATGAATTGCGTTTGTCTAATTTGCATAATCTGAAACTAAAGAAAGATTTTTTTTGTATAAAAGCAGTGAATTTTGTTAAAGATTTCTGACTTTCTAAGAATGTATAACTGTCTATAATCCAGTGATGCTGGATAATGAAAAATACTACTTATAAAATAAATAAGCACTAAATAAATATATAAATAATTGAATGAAATAAATTAATCAGTCCTCAGTGACATTTCTGAGCTGAAAAGGCGATCTGAAGAGCGTGTCTCTGTCTCCTACGCAGAATAAATTAAAATGGAGCGATAGATTAAGGAGGGATGATTGCTTTCTTTGCCTTCTCTGGGAAGATCAGCAATCTATCACTTAGCATTAGATAAGGGTGGAATTGCATATGGACGATTACCCAAAAACACAAACACCTCAGGAATCAGAAATTTATACATTATTCACTGAGAAATCGAGTTGACCTCTGAGCCAATCAACCAGACAGAATTCATCTATTAGACTCATCTGCACAGCACGTCAAAGCTTTACTCATTAATATTCATCTTGTAAACAGACAGGTTGGATAAATTCACAGGTCAGACGAAAAGCAGGAATTACATTCATACTCTCTCTAAACTCACCCCCCAAACACACACAAACACACAGTGCCCACAGGAGCACAAGTGAAACAGTTTATCAATCCATTAATGAATCAAATTCAATTTAAGCTTTGTAAAATTTAAATGTGTGTAAATTTTGACCGATTTTGGAAAAATGTACATGTTTGTCACTGAAATTTATATCAGATGTAGCAGCTACAGAATCAGTCAGGATACTTTTAGTGTTAGCATATTGGCAACCACATGAATTTAAATAGTCAGCTTTGAAACGTAATTGACTGGCGTCTGGTGAATAAATTAACTGGGTATGCGATATTGTCTGAAAATCCACTTTAATCTTTATTAATACGTGATGAAAATGAATTTGAAGAGCACTAGCTAGCTGCCTTACAATCAGTGTTGTTTTGTGCTGTTTATTCATAGGGAAAAAACTGGCAACAACAGAGAGATATCAAAATTCATCATTTAATTTATTTAAATTTATGATTACTGATTATGCTACTCCAGATCTTGTATTATGTTCTGGAAATTCTGCAGTGGGTTTAAAATACATTAACTAAACAAGTCTTGAGACAAGAAGTGTTAAAGCCAAGTATCTACTTTCTGCTTAATTACCAGGCTTTGTATGAAGCTAAAAGGGAATCTTGTTGAAATAAACAAAAAACATTTAAATCCCTTTCAAATATAATTAGGTAATTAGGATTGTGTGTGTGTACATGTGTGTGTGTGTGTGTGTGTGTGTGTCTTTCTCAGAAAGAATCAGGTTGCAATAGAAAAGATTTGCATGAACGTGGCTTATTTGGGTTTTGTACAGAGCCAAAAAAAATCTATCGAACGCTCATCTGGTTGTCATGTGTCAAAATAAAGCATGCAGGACTTAAGAAATCAAAAAGAGACTTTGCATTCTTTATTACACAAGACAAACGAGAGAGAGAGAGAGAGAGAGAGAGAGAGAGAGAGATGGAAAGAGAGAGAGACAGAGAGAGAGAGAGAGAGAGAGAGAGAGATGGAATTAGAGAGAGACAGAGAGAGACATACAGACAGACGGAAACACTGAGACTAAAAGGAGAGGAGAGAAAGAGAGTGAGAGGGTATAAAAGAGAAAGAAAGGGAAAGAGAGAAATTGCCAATCTGTGCCCCTGGCCACTGTGCTTTCTTGAAGCACATTGAGAAGAGCAATAAAAACAAATAATGTCCCTAGCTTCACTCATTTTGCAGATGTGAAACCCCACTTTCCTTCCTCCTGCTGAAAAGTGCTGAAGACTTGATAAAAGAGGAGCAAAAGAGAGCATTTCCTCTTCATCCATCACTTTCTTGTTTTCTCATGTTGAGGACAAAGACCGTAGTGATTTTGTGCTCTTAACAGTTCTGGCATAGTTGCTGTTGCTGCGAGCTGTTGATTGCAGAGACAATGTTAACATATATAATTTGACATGGCTGTGTTTCAAGTAGTTTAAGAGATTTTGTTAAATTACACATTTACATTAGCGTAAGAACAGCAGTCAGGAGATAAAGGCAAGCAGAAGTGCCAGAAGAGGGCTGTGAGCCTCCTGCCAGAGTTCTCACAGTAAAGTACTGGTGAATGAAAATAGTCTGGCATGGCCTGTGTTTTGAGCACTGATGCTACAGGCTGGATCACACTCTCCCGCCATAGAATGGCCTGTAAATCTTTTGGTTCTCTCCAATAGCTCCTCGGGACTAATGGTGCTGTACACTCAGTGCTGGGTAGCTCACAGTCTGGGAGAGTCAGGACAGCAGCAGCACCTCCAAGCAGTCTCCAGGCTAATACGCTCAGGGTAATAAACAGCAAATTAGAAAACATTTCATTTGCAATTGTTCATTTGGATAAGAACTTTTTCCACTTTTTCAGGTAGAAATTTGAAGAGCCAAGGCATATTATCTTGCTGATAGTGGTCACAGCCCCATACACTGCAAGGTATGGTGCACTGTGTTCTGACACATTTGTATCGTGAACATTTTCAGCGGTTTGTTTGACCTTTTCCATCATATCAGACCAGATGGGCTAGCTTTTGCATCAGTGAATCTTGGGTGCCCCTGACCCTGTCACTGGTTCAGTGCTTTGGACTACTTTTGGTAGGTACTGACCACCGTAAACCAAGAATACTTACACAAGACCTGTCGTTTTGGAGATACTCTGACCCAGTCAGTCAGTCACATTTTAGGCCATTTTAACAAGATATTCACATCACATGTTCCAGGCAGCCACTGCAGCTGTTATGGGCAATTTCAGATGTGTACCTGTTCTTTTTAGCTGTTCTCTGATTCACACCAATCAGTCATAACATTAAACCCACTGGCAGCTAAAGTGAATATCTTAATGGTTAGAGGATCAGAATTCACAGGAGATGGCAGCATTCTGAGCCTGCTTTAATCTATTAATCCATTCTTTAATATACTCCGAGTGTCTGAATTTGCCAAATTATACTGGGATTTTGACTATAACAAAGTGGTCACATGGTCACATGAGATAAAAAGAGGGGTTTTTGGAAACAAAAGTGAATCTGACGTTACACAAAAACCCTTCATCCCCACTGTTAAGCATGGTGGAAGATTAAAGGATCTGTAGTGTTCTGGGGTTGTTTTTCCTCCAAACACTCTGAGTACCTTGTTAGGATACATGGCACCATGGACTTAATAAAGTACCAGGAGATTTTATATACAACCAGGCTGACTCTGCCCAAAATCTAAAACACACACAGTCATGTTTGAATCTTCCAGCAGGACAAGGACCCAACACATATGTGCAATATCATACAAACAAGCTTCAATTACGAAAAAATCTAGATTTTGATAAGGCCATCCCATGTACCACTGAACAATAACAAAACCAGAAAACCTGGGATCCTATAGGAAATTGTTTATTAAGCAGTGGCTTTGGATTGCTGACTCTGTGTTTTTTGTCTCATAGGGCATTATTCATGAAGAGTCAATGCTGTTATGTTGTCAAAGGTAATATGCACAGTACTAAGTATAGGGATGGCTATAATAATGACAATTTACCTTAATTAAAAGTGAGATTTCCTTTTTCAGCCTAAGACTGGGCTATAGTAATCACAAAGATATTTAACAAATGGAAATAAATAGACAGACCTTGTAAATGCCAGAAACTGAACGATGAGGGTGTTGGTCTGCAGTGGGTCTGCCTCTTCTCTCCAGGGGTCAAAGTTCACCGGCTCGGCTGGATCCAGCACCTCAGCAACCTGGCCAAGCTCGTCACGGATCTCAGGGAAGCGTGAGGAGAACAGATGAGCCAAAGATCCACGAGAGCTTGTCCTGCTGGAACTGAAGAGAGAAGAACCCAAGGGTTTACATTTTTGTACAAACCTTTCGGACAACAGTGTAGAGCCTGTCCCATAATACATTTTTCATTTATATCAACAATTAATTTATCATTACATTCTTACAGCGACTCTTTAAATGCTCATTTTGGTAATAGTTTTACTGCAGTTCCTATTTGACACTAATGCAAGAATTAAATTGCATTACTAGGATAGGCTACAGTCATTAAGGCCTTTTACAAATGCCAGATAGTCATCACATATCTTAATATTAAGGTGTTTTCTCTACTGCCCAGCTCAACCACAGCAACTCTCAGCTGCATTCATGCATTGCAAGCCCAGTGGAAATATAAGTGAGACGAAACAAGAGGTTCTCTGCTTAAACTCCAGCGCACCACAGATGTGAGCATGGAGAAGCCCAAGAGAGCAGGCCAGGAAAGCAGCCCGAGGACCGGAACACTGCATTTCTATTCATACATGGTATTCCATTCAACCGTTACATTAATTCTCCACAGTCTTGGTGACCTGGAGGTGCTATAGCCTGACAGAAGGAGTACTCTTGGAATTGAGGAGGTGCGGGAGTTCTTCTGTCAATCCTTCTCAGCACTAATATCAAGGAAATGTGATTAAAATTAGTTTTTGATATACAGTACTTTGAGCAGCCTGGGCTCTATTACATGATTTGTTAAAGACACAAATGCAGTCTCCACAGAAAACTTTTTAAAAATAACACTGTCCTGCAAATGTAACTTCATTAACCTTAAACATAAGAAAAACAGTGGCATGCACAAAAGTTTGAAGGCCCTTCCAGCTGTAAAAATTCTAAACCTAATAAACCAGTTTGGACTTTGGGCAATTAGGGTGAGAATTATCAACAGGAACTGTCAGCTATAGACAATCCCAGAACGTAACATGACTTCAAAACACCATGGACAGGATCTAAAAAAGAAGCTAATTGCTGGAGTATGCAATTTTGTTCTAACTTGCCATTGTCTGAATTCCCACTGTCTGAAATGTCACTAAGAAATGTCAACTGAGAAGAACTTTTAGAAGTCAAGACATAATCCCCCCCAAAAAAAAAAAACCTTCTAAGAGAGTACTGCTTGTATACTGGCCAAAAGGTAACAACACAACCCCAATATAACCGCAAGAAACTGCCACGATTTGCTGACACAGGAGTGGTAGTGCACTATCATGCACTGTCAAATGCACGAGTCATCACAGAGTAAACTTAACTGTCTTCATTTTGGAAATAACTATCCATAATCACCTATGGTGTGTTTGTAGGAAAAAGAAGCAGCATGTGATGGACAGAACTTGCCAACTGTTGCCAGCTAGTGGGTGGATCTATTATACTGTGGGGTTGTGCCAGCCAGTGACACAGCAAAATTTCCTGGAGTATATGAAAGACTGGTTTCCACTGATGGATGGGGAAGAGGGGGTCTGAAAATTGGTGTGGAAACAGATGGGCTACCTGTAAATGCACAGTGTGCACATATATTGTAAGTGACTGTGGGTTCAAATGAGGTGTTTCTAAACGGGCAACCTCTTGCTGTTCACATAGACCAAACGTGTCTACTGTAATGTGCTCTGTTTAACCCTTGTGCATCACCAAATCTCCTTTTCTGCAAAAGGGTAAAGTTTAAAGAGGTTAAGAAAAACTACAAGGGCAGCAAAGGCAGAGATAGAGGGATTTTTACTATATCTGTGAATTCACTCCAGCATTCGGGTAGGTAGCAGCAATACGGTAGTTTGTCACCTCATTCGATTTCAAGGAACAACCACTACACATCCATAACTCAAGAAGACTGCTCACGAAACTCATAACAGGGTAATTAAGTTACAGTTTCAGGCAGGAACACCACAGACTGCTAATGTGAAGAGTTACTGACAACCCTTTTTAGAAAAGTAACGGTGCAATGTGATGCTACGCCACTTAAAATATCCATCATGAAGAAACACTTGCATTATTTTGCACTCACTGAAGTCTTGCTAGAGTTTAAAATGCCACCTCCACACTAACTACCTACACAAACAGCTGCAGAATCTGACCAAGTGCATTAGTGAATCATTCTGGTGCACCCTGCAACCTGTTCAAGTATTAGAGCAATAAATACACATACAGCTCTTAAAATACATAGCAGTTATGACATTTCCACAGACTTCACTGTCCACTTTAAAGATTTAGAGACCTACAAGTGGACATTAGTCCAGTGATTTTGCAATGCTGCACTTATCAATAATAGTTTAAACTTTGAGATTTATGGTTCTAGGACCTCGTCCCATTTGTTTCATGATATGTTCAGAAAGGACGCTTTCCCCCCTTAGTAAAAACGATATCCTCCCACAAGCATTGGCTAACTAATGTCCCTTTTTAATACTGGGGAAAAATTGCATCCAAAAAAAAAAAAAAAAAAAAAAATGCACAGAGATGGAGTAAAATAACTGCTTTTGGCTGCAGTGATACTGTGCAATAAGCTCTATATGAGATTTATGATGGTGAATTGTTTATAGAAGTGAGGTTTGCCAGTGCAGTGTGAATACAGATGAACGCACTGGGTTCTATACAGCACTGAAAAGAACAGCATGCACAGCCTGCAGCAGTTATCTGAATACCCCCTCACCACACACACACATACACACACGTGCATATACAACCTCTCCGCTTTATATATGATTTATATATACCAGTGTCACAGAGTGGAAACTAAGGGATGGTAAAAACGTATCATTGTCAAGACGTCTACTCAGTACATGATGTGTATCATGATACTTATTTCTCTGAGGTTGGATAAGTTAAAACAGATTTAAAAAAAAACAATTATTGTGAAAAAAAAATCTAAAAAAATAGATTTTTTTACATTCTGCACTGCATACATCCAATAACCACTGGCAGGTTAGTCAGTGTTTATTGTGACATAAGAAATAAAACTAAAAATCATCATACTGCCAACAGATATAATCTATCAATTACATTTTAAAGTTACATATAGCAAACTTAAATCATAAATAGCAAAACATGCACAAACTAGG
>JBBJLS010000016.1:13742870-13753539 GCA_037577275.1 Bryconaethiops microstoma | reverse complement strand
CACACACACACACACACACACACACACACACACACACACACACACACAGGTTTACACTTGCAATAAATGATCAATGAAGAAAAAAAAACCGAATGATTCCTATCCATTGCAAGCCCCCATCTTGTCATAACATGTCATAACTGCACTCTGGCAGATTTTTTTCCCTTATATTTCAATCACTGGATGTTAGTTTTCGCTAAGACGAAAAAATAGTTACATAGATTTCCCCCTATAGTCACTATATTATATAAAACATGTGAGCGCACATGTGTCAACAATGCAAAGGCTTGATCAATAGCATCATTTAAACTGGACCCAGTGAGTCATATACAATTACAGGGGTGAAGTCATTATGCCAGTTCAGCTCTTCCATCAGTAGTTTTTAATTTGCTTTACACAAGGAAGGACATAATGCAACCTATGGATCATGGTAATTTTCTGCCAAATTAAACATTTATAATCTCTGTTTATTAGTGTTGCATTTGCTCCGTCATTGTTTCATACACAGTTCATATGAGGACAGTAATTGTGGAGGTGGTATATTGTATATAACTGAGTAAAGCACACTGATCAACCACAACATTAAAACCACTCAGAGGCAAAGTGAATAATACTGTTATATTTCCGCCTGTCAAAAGGCAGGATATACTGGTTAGCAAGTGAACATTCAGTTCTTGTAGTTGATGCATTGGAAGCAGAAAACGTCATAAGCATTTGAGTGACTTTGACAAGGGACAAATCGTGATAGCAGGATGACTGGGTCAGAGGATCTCTAAAACAGCAGGTCTTGTGGGGTGTTCCCAGTGTGCAGTGGTCAATACCTATCCGGAGGTGGTTCAAGGAAAGACAACTGGTAAATTGGAGTCTTGGGTGTCTAACATTACATCACATTACATTACATTAATTTGATCAGATCCTTTTTATCCATAACGATTTACAATTTAGGATAAGAAAGACATTAATTTATCTCGAGGGAAATTCTTTTGTCAATAGCATGCTCGCACTGAGCATGCTATTGACAAAAGAATTTCCCTCGAGATAACAGAAGAACAAAATTTGAGGAAAGACTCATTTCAGGACAGTGTGAGAACCAGACATAAGTTCTAAGTACTAAAATCTGTACTGTGGCACAAATTGAAAAAGTGGCTACAAAACAACTAAAGAAAGCACTCTGGTCTCATTTCTTTTACATGGCGTGGATGTTGCTTTGAGACCTACCACAGACTTAAAAATTGCTGCAGATCAAGAACACCCCCTCATGGCAACAGTATTCCCTAATACAGTTCCCTCTTTCAGCAGAAGCCTGCCACACTACAAAAATTTTCAGGAATGGCTTGAGGAATATGACAAATATGAGGAACATGAGTTTAAGGTTTTGCTTTGGCCTTCGAATTCCCAAGATCTCAATCTGATCGAACATCTGAAGAAGTTACAAGAAATTTACAGGATTACTAGGTCAGGACTAGAGCACTTATGAAGTCCATGCCTCTATGGGTCAGGGCTGTTTTCATGGCACCGTATTAGTCAAATGGTTTTAATCTGATCAGTGTACATACAGTGCCTACAAAACTATTCATTTCCTTTCAAAAGCACTCAGCCAGGCTTTCAGATCTGCATGCATAGTAAATGACCTTTTGATATTTTGTGCTGTGAAATTTTATTTTTGAATGAATGACTCTCAAAATTAGATAATTTAAAGTAATACTGGTTTCATGTAAGAAAATCTACCTTAAAAAAATAGTAATTAAAGAATGCTGTTTGCATAAGTACTCGATTCCTGTGCTGTGGTAGCTCCAAGTTCATACAAATACAATAATATTGCCCAATTGAGGACAGTTTCAATCAGCCTTCACCTGTGATTCTTTTACTCAAAAAAAACACATTAATAACATACTGTTGGTCAGACTGTGAATTTGAAAAAAGCTGCAGAAATGAAGACAAAAGAGTATTCTAAGTAAAATAAGCATTAAGTTATCGACATGTAAAAGATAAAAAATGCTGCAAAATAAAGTGACCTAAACTCTGTAGAAAATATGTGGGACGAGCTGAAAAGGAAAATCCACAATCATAGATCTTAGAATCTGAAATATCTGGACAGATTCTGTAAGGAGGAATGGTCTCAGATCTCTTACAATATGTTCTTCAGTCTCATTAACATTATAAAAGAAGTCTAAGAGGTGTTATCTTTGAAAAGGAGGCTGTCAAAGGTATTTAATGAAGGGGTGCCAATCGGGACACAAATAGATAAAAAAATAAAAAATAAAAAATAATTTAATGACAAGGGGTGGTAGTAGGCTAGTGGTTAAAACACTTGCCTGTGAATGTGATAACCACAAAGTTGCAGGTCAAAACCTCCACTTTCTACCATTCTGTCCTTGAGCAAGACACTTAACCCTCAGAGGGACTGTCCATGTAACTAATGATCGTAAGTCGTTCTGGATAAGGACGTCTGCCAAATGCCATAAATGTAAATGAAAAGATTGAGGTTTTTTAGATTATTGTACTACGAATAAAGGTGAGGCTTTTGTTAATATTTTGAATGAAAGCTCAAAATAATAAGCAATAGAAAAATGTTTTTTGAGGCCTGCTTTGCTCATGTTTAAAGTAAAGTGGCCCCTTATAGTCACTTGTGAACACACCACAGCACAGTGTGAAATTCTTTCTCTGCATTTAACCCATTCAATTAGTGAAGCTGTGGTCTGCCACCAACAGGGGGGACGCCCAGGGAGCAGTGTGTGGGAAAGGTACCTAGCTCAAGTGTACTTAGTGGTGCCACTACCAATCCTGGGATTAGAACCCACGATCCCTGGGGCGACTTCCTAACCACCAGAACACCAGCTGTTTATAGTGGTGCTGGAATTTTTGGAGGCTACTGCACGTCGCTATAAACCAGTGGAATATTTTAGAATAGACAGCATTGCTTTATTTGTTGGTAAGTTAAGTGGAAAACATTTTGGAAACTCCAAAATCCCACTTATTGCCTGCCATTTGTTCCTGTAATATTCTACAGCAGAGTGCAAAAGTTTCACTTGTAATCATTTATTTTTCCCACGAATATGTTAAATTTAGCAAGTAAACAGCAGTCTTTTATTAAAATGTGCAAAGGTACGTTCTCTGTACAGGATGTGAATTCATTTTCATATAATATGACCAGGGGTTAGCAAACTTTTACTTTGACTGCATGAATGTCACAGTTCTTAGAAGTAGAGATTGGAGACATCAGAGTGAGCGGGATCAGATGTTATACAAAAAAAAAGCCTCATATCCGGTGCTTCAGGGCCAGAGCTTTCTGATATGAATAGAACTGGCCATATCAGTGTTTGTGTGCATGTTTGTGTGTGTGTGTGTGTGTGTGTGTGTGTGTGTATTTGTATATGAAAAAGAGAAAGAGAAAGAGAAAGAGCGAGAGAGGAATGACAACAAAGGTGTGAAATGAAGCAGTAGAATTCCAAACCCACTGTCTGTATGAGAGATGTGTATGCGGGTGTGTGCATGTCCATGTGATTTCATACACAAGTGAAATATTGTGTGTGTGTGTATATATATATATATATATATATACATGATACTGACCCTGATGCATGTGTTCCCAGTGTAATGACGGGGGCGTGGACAGGAGTGAAGGTCAGCTCACGCAGTCCGCACTCTTCTTCTTTTTCATCCCTCATTTCCTCTCTCTCCATTGCACTCACCTCCAGATGTGCAATGCTGCCTGCAGCAGGATACTCCTGACACACACAGTCACACAAAACTTATTTACAGCTTTATAATATAATAAAGTGCCGAACACTTTAGAATGTGCTTTGCTAGTACCTATACGTAATATGTTCCATACATATGTTATTGTCTGTATGTATAACCACTAATGATACAATCCCATATGCATTATAAATTCATAAATACCTTCAAATAAAGGTCAGGACATTTTTATAATGCTTGCATAGTCCACATCAACATAGAGTGAGAATCAATGTTAATGTACAAAACAAAGCAAATTCAAGACATTTTATTTTGCATGGAGCGGTCTAATATCATAAGTTGAAATTCGGGTTTTAAACAGGTTTTTGCTCCATTAGTAGCAGCAGCTGTTGGAAACACTAGAGTCTGTATTAATTCCAGAAGTGCAGAAGTAAACAGTAGATGTGTCTGACACCTCGGCAGCACAGGTCTGACACCTCATGCTTTACATGTCCACAAACCACAACAGCATCCTGATCATGTGTGTATATGTTTGTGTGCGACAGGTACAAGGATTTTAAAATCGCTAATATTTTAACACAGCTACATTTACAAACGCTCTCTTCTGCGATTTAACTAGGTTTGCCATAGGCGGGTCCATGTCTGTCTTCCTTTGACAAATCCACATTGCCAGTTGACAGGTACTCTCAACATAATGACAGGATACTTAACATGATCACATATAGTGTATTCCTGTATTTCTGGAATTTTCAAGCTAAGACTCCAAAAGGTTTGGACTAAGACAGACAGCTAAAATAAGCTTCCAGGGCTGAGAGGGGAACCAAGGACACACTGCTGTTTAGTACAGCAATCAAGAGCTTTCACTTGTAGTTTCCAAGAGTTGTCATCAACTATGTCTTTAACTTTTTAAAACAAAATTTAGTGGCTGAATTTATCCCTTTTAAATAAACATGTATTAAACATATGTCATCATTAAATGTTAAGTACTTTAGGGAGTTCAGGAGAGTTGAATGCAGCTCTTTAAATAGGTGAGGGGAAAAAAGTAAAAGGAGGGAATGAAGGAGGGAAATGGGAGGCATTTTATATATAAACAGATGCTGATACGAAAAGTATGGTTAAGAAAAAGAGTCAAGAAAAAAAAACTCAAAGAGAAACCCAATAAAATAATAACACAAATTATTCAAAAGTCAGGGCTGCAATCAAATTATGAAAGGGGGTCAATCCCTTAAATCTATCTACACCCCATTTAAATCTATTAAGAAATCTATTGTCAATGTTTCCTCTTCATCTATATCTGAGATTTACATAGCACAGTAGTCCTTCACGTAAAACAAACGTTATCATCAGGGCACATCATAACAGTTTTAATTAGTTATACTGTTGAATGCTTAGAACCGCACACACAACCACAGGCTTGCCAGGCTTGACTTCTTCTGCCGTATAGGGGTAGTTTGAATATGAAGTTGTGGAAGAAAGTTTTAGCTTCTTATGAATGGCTCTGAAACAAACTTTGGGCTAGAGATGTTTGCTGTGCATGGCAATCCTGTCTGCTGTAGGAACACCAAACAACACTGCCTAAAGAAACGTGAAATAGTCATTAGAGAGCTAACAGGTTAAGAGAGACCAATACATTATATACATTAATGATAGAAGAGGGCTACATTAAATTGAGTTCTGGTGCTTAGTTCCAGTGCTAAAGTAAAGAAGCAAACTTTGGACATTTATGTCTTTTTTTTGCTGAACCAAGTTCTACTGTTTGGTACTACAATCTATTCTCACCTACCATGCCTGTTGAGGTGTCTTGAAGCTACTACCTCAGTAAACTTGTCAACATTACTATGGTCTTCCCTATAAAGGGCTTCCAGCACTTGAGCTTGGATACACTTAGATCTGGCCAGACTAGTCTCCTCATGACAGTGAAAATACTACACAGTATTCAGGGCTGCACCGTGGATTAAAGAACTAAAGATTTCAATCTGCTGTTGCTTCTGTTAAGGTGTTCCATGCCCTTATCCCACTCAAGCAGAACCTCTTGTCTCAACTGGGAGGTCAAGTGTCACCTCCACACTAAGACTGTCTTCATTTACGGCTGTGGATGCTGGGCCAGTGTTACAATTGATGAACTGTGAGTCAGCACCCCTGTACTCACAAAGTCATGTACTGAGGGATTTGCCCTTTGCGTTAGACTGTTTATGAGACCCACCCTTTGAGACACTGACACAAGCAGGCCTTGAGTGTATCTACTAAAGATGGCCTTTTCTGGGGATTATGTCATCTAAACAAATGCACCGTCTTTGTAGCCTGCTAAATCCACAACTCTGAAAACTGAACAGACCTCCTTCTCTGTCCAGCAAGACATTTGAAATTCTCTGCTGGGGCCAGTTGTGAGATATCATAGCTGTCATTTGTCACAGGCCAAGTTTACTTCAGTGACAAGAATAAAGAGCATCTTCTATCTAAACACCCTGAACAGCTTGGGCAATTTTGATGTTATACAAAAGAACTGGATTGCTGTCATTGAACCCATAGTATTTCCATATGCTGTGAAGTATATGGGTAGTAGCATTATCTTGGAGATGCTTTTCTGTAGTAGGTACTGGGCATCTTGATAATACATTGTATGAAGTCATGTTGCTAATTTCCATGCTCATAATGAAGTGAAGTATCAATTTTGTATCAGCTGATAATTATATTTCAGTATATTTCAATAGAAAAGAAAAAGTGGAATCATGCCATCTCTAGCTGGCATATATACATACAAAAAAATGCCTAAAAATGCCTATTTGTATAGTGTAAACCCTAAATATGTCCCCAAATATTCTCCCCAAACACTTTAATTTAATTTAAAACTGTAAAGATAAACCCATATCCGTACTGTACAGTTTACAGTGTATTCCTTTTCTTTTGTATAAGCAGGGTAATTATTTAATGTATTTTTTAGTAATAAAATACGGTAAAATGTAGTAGTAATCACCAAACATTTTTACAGTTCAATAATTTACTGTTCATCCGGCGGCGAGTTGTATTGCAGTGACCCACAGTTTAAAGCAGACACTGGACAGCTACTGAGCTCAAGAGCCTCTTTTAATTTACCGTAATAAAAATATAGAGCTTTAAGAAGGACAAAACGAAAAACAAGAGAAAAAACAAGCAGTATTAACCATCCCAAGGAAGCTTTCATTGTGTTCACTGGGCAATAAACATTTATACAATTATATTTTATATGGAACTGCAGCTAAATTTACGTTAATATTTATGTTACAAAATTAGTAAATTATATTTACTAAAATACATGAAGAATTATATATTGCCACGAAATAAAATATTGTGGAGGATATCTGCTGTTTCCACAAATTTGTTTCCAACAATTATTAGTTCGGTTCTATGAAAAAATGACTGAATTCAAAACACTTTTATTTCATTTTAAATTCAGCTTAATACATTACCCTTAACGAAAATGTATACAGGGCGAACTGGCAGATCGGCCGTCTCGGGCCCGACGGCTGTTCTACAGGAGCAAACTTTTCCAGAACGGCCATTCTGGACTTTTCCAGAAGAGAGAGACAGAGATTGGATTACTATTTATGTTATTAGAAAAAATTATATATTTTTAATAATTTAGAACTAAAATGCGTAAAAAAAAACCCTGCCAGTTTTCCACGTTATTGTGGAGATTTCCGCGTGTGACTGAATTCGCGAGTCCTGATCCACCTAAAACTGGGGGATTACTATATGTAGATATATATATTATATATATATATATACATACACACACACACACACACACACACACAGACACACATACACACATACACACATACACACATACACACATACACACACACACGGAAGCTAGAGAGTTTGAAGGTTTTTTTACTATGTTTTACTTTAAAAATCACCTGTGTTTAGTACTTTTGCTACATATGTTCTGTTGTGTGTGTGTATGTGTCTGTGTGTGTGAGAGACAGAGACAGAGAGAGCACGTTATTGCAAGGGTGTGTGGGTGGAAATCTTACGACATGTGACAGCTGGTGGGCCGATGCCATCGGGGAGGGAGCGAGCAGAGCAGGAAGCTGCTGTTGCCATGGCGACCTCACCGTGTGGCTCATGGTCGGGTAGCGTGAAGTGGCAGCCAGCTGAGAGAGAGAGAGCTGCGTAGCCCAGGGAAAGAGAAAGAGAAACAAAAAATTAATACATATTTATTCCACAAACAACAGGCACCAGCATCTGACAGCATAGCAAGCCTCCGCACTTGGCAGCAACATAATGGCAACATCCAGCAAGCACAAAGCGCGGATGAAATTAGAAACCTGCTTTTTGTCAACGTGATATCCAGCTTGGGTGCCACTACTCACTCTTTCTCTCTATCACACACACTCACACACACACACACACACACACACACACACACACACACACACACACACACACACACATAGCATCGTGTCCCAGCCAGTCTTGATTCTAATACTGCTTCAACCTCTCTTTCACTCCTCTTCGTCTCTGCCTTATTGTACATTCCTATTAACTGAAAGATAAATTTTATAAACATCTCCTCCCCAACCACACAAAGCTGTGTGCACTGATATAGTCATCGGTTTCAGCATCTTAATGGGGACATTTATATAATGAATAATGCAAGGGATGGGATTCCACAGAGAAGTCTTTCTGTTTCTCTGTACTCATTTCAATAGCTGCTTCAGAGCCCCCAAAGATTTCCCTATCAGTCAAAAAACATTTCTACACCGTACTTACTTGAGGAAGAGACATCTAGTAATAAAAGGTTACTGACATAGTTGGATGCATTTTAGCTCCCTCAGGTGTGTTTTTTTCTTACTGTTAAATGAAAAGCAAGAAGGTGAAGATACATTGGCTTGTGAGCATGACGGAAGACAGACTGAGTTGTAAACAGTGACTTTCTGATAACTCTGGTTGGTTTATGCTGAAGTAATTAACAATGTCTAATAATCCTATATGGTGCTGACGAACTTTCCTCTTTTTCTTTAGTTAAGGCAAATTATTGCCAGCACACTCAAATAGCTACATCCCTGCAACAACTATCTACCCTTAGATATAATATGGACTACAGGATAGATGACATGTTCAGTTACAGCCATTAGCTACCCATTCACTGCTGGGTTAAATAGTGTTCCAACCATGTAACAACCACCAGTTCAATTGGTATCTCTTAGAAAACTGATTTCTGCTCCACAAACTGCTCTCTAACTGCAACTCTTAGCCCTGTGGAACACACACTGTTCAACTAACTCCATTAACTTATTTGCCTGCCTTTATGTGAGTAATTTGATAAATAGTTTAGTGCCTTTAAGGGCATTTTTTCATAACAGCGAAACCTCTGTGACCCAAAAATTAAGCTTTTTCCTTTGGTTGTCAATCTGGCACAGAAGTGTCCGGTTTCCAGGTTTTTGGTGCATAATGGCAGTAAAGGTTGTTCTGTTTTTGGTAACACTTGTACTTTAAATCAACATTTGGCAAACTCTTCACTCTTCCACTATTATAGACCAATAAGTGCACCGAAATAAAACAGTATGCTGATGAACTGACTGATAAATATCACACACAACGGTATGTAATTGCAGACATTTGATTGTGTAGACATGTAATTATGAAAGTGTGTGTGGATTCAAATAAGTACACTTTACTATTTCCTTTCCTTTCTTTAACTAGTGTTAAGATCTAGTAAGCAAGATCATGTACATACACACAGAGAGAGTCACTCATCCTGAATGAGAACCAGTGACATTCAACAAGCACAGTGAAGATTTGTTGTCAACCATCTCTGAAGGTATTTTGAGTCATGAGAGCACATAGTGACTCAAAGACCTACTGGACCCCGCTCAAACCAGGACTTTGTGCTGTCCACTTATCAGACCACATCTGTTTTTTAAATTTAAGTGAATGACAGTTTGCACTTACAATGATGATCTATTTATTGCCTTTTTTGTTTAAGTGATTTAAATTTAACTAATGAACTTTACTTTAGATGAGTTTCATGATGACAACCTTTATGATCCAATATTGATCCAGTATCCAGTAGCAGATCAGATTGAATAAAAATTGCTGAGTATTCATTTGGGGGCGACACGGTGGCGCAGGAGTTAGTGCTGTTGCCTCACAGCAAGAAGGTCCTGGGTTCGACGGAGGGTCTTTCTGTGTGGAGATTGCATGTTCTCCCCGTGACTGCGTGGGTTTCCTCCGGGAGCTCTGGTTTCCTCCCGCCGACAAAAACATGCGTGCATTGGGGATAGGTCAGTTGAGCACACTAAAATTGCCCCTAGGTATGATTGTGAGTGTGAATGGTTGTCTGTCTCTGTGTGTGTGCTGGCGGCTGTCCAGGGTATACCCCGCCTTCGCCCATTGCAGCTGGGATAGGCTCCAGTCCCTGCCCGACCCCGAGTGCGGGACAAAGGGGTAGAAAATGGATGGCTGGATGGGTGATTCATTTGTAGTACCCATATGAACACTGAGGATTGACAAAGTGAACAGAAAAAAATAAATCCCGACTGCTGAAAAGTTTTCAGATTCACAACCAATTATGATAATTATGAAAATGAAAAACCCTCTATCCGACCACTTTAAACAGGATACATACATGTGATAAAAGCTATATAATGACTTAAATAGAAAGAAGCTTCAATTAAAAGATAACAAAAAATACAAATACTGAACCATAGAGAAAATTAAAAAAAAGGAAAAGACTAGAAAGTGAAAACAGAGAAAGAAAAGGAGACAGAGGAGGATGACAAGGCGGCATACAGAAGATGGTATAGAAATACTAAGCACTACAAATACTGAATAGAGAGAGAATGTGGAATGAGAATGAGAGAGAGGCAGATAAAGTGAAAATGAGAGTGTGTAAGACAGTGAGAGAGAGAGTGAGAGAGTGAGAGAGGGAGAGAGTGAGAGAGAGAGAGAAAGAGAGAGAGAGAGAGAGAGAGAGAGAGAGTGA
>JBBJLS010000016.1:13695332-13717102 GCA_037577275.1 Bryconaethiops microstoma | reverse complement strand
AGAGAGAGAGGGAGAGAGAGAGAGAGAGAGAGAGAGAGAGAGAGAGAGAGAGAGAGAGAGAGAGAGAGAGAGAGAGACTGAAAAAGGAGCAAAGGAGAAGAAAAAGACAGTGAAATAGAATGAGAATAAAAAAGTAAATGTCTTAAGTTTTCCTTTGGTTCCATTTTTATAGCTCATGAGCTTTAAATGGTAAGTCATACTGTGCCCTAAACCACAATGACAAGTCTGCACAAACTTATTATAAGCGAGTCGATATAAGTTTTTGGGATATATTTAAGAACAAATCGTCTTTGACTGCTAGTTTGTTAACAACATTAGTTTTGCAGCTCCATTTCTTTTGGACTTTTCAATCGCATCAAAACTGTTTTACAGATGTCCTCAAACGCCAGTTTTACAGATGTAAACCTTGGTGATTTCCCTGCTCAAATACTTCTACTTAACATAGGAGTTAACTGCTGAGTAAAATCAGCTGTGATTAAAGAGGGAATTCACCAAACTGCTCTTTCCAGAACTGGAATGGACCCGTGCCGTTGATTATGATTATGCAGACAACCTCCCTACTCAAACACGTGATGTCTTTTGACACTGTCCCTTCTGAGGAGATAATATTAATGATTTTATCATATTTATATGAACATTGGTCATTGAATAATGTGGAAAAATATATCAGATATTCATATCAGAAGTTTTCCAGTAATTCTGAATTTATAGAAAAATCTCATTCATCACATCATGGTCAGTCTTTTAAAAGACCTCACATACAATTATTAAAAAAGAAGGTCATCTAAAAAACTGCCCTTAATTTGCATTCTACCTGCTAAAGGTCTATGCTGGCTTATAAAGATCAACATTTGTGGGTCATGCTTGGACCACTACTGTGTTACCATAAGGTAATTTTTTACAGTCCCTAAGCATGTCAAAGAGGTTATGGTAGTCCATATAAATAAATGTTCTATCTATGAAAAAAATGCATCCGTTTTAACAAAAAAACTGTAGCAAACTGTCATCTTGGTTGCAAACATATCAACCTTTTTCGTACCCTCTGTTCAAAGAATTACAAACACATCAATATAAAACTGACCACATAGTTTGAAACAGATTGATCTGGCAATAATGGCAAAAACCAACATATTTACATTCATCCATCTTTTCACACTACAGCCATTAGCTAGCCATCGGCCAGTTATCAAGAGTATCTGTCCATATATATATCATCTATACATTCCCCGCTTTGAAATTACTGACTTTACGATGTCACGAAAACAATGACAGTTCCAAGCAGAAACATTTACATATAGGTGCTTAATATGAGGAGTGTTTCAGTCCAGACTATTTTCTGAACGAGGCACAACACAGGGCAGCCAGTCAGAACAGAGATCATGTACATTTATCCGTATTAATGGTACAGCAACAAAAAGAGTCTGTGCGATTTTTGGGGATACAGGGAGGGTGAAAAATTGGAAAATGGTAAGTGTGAACTGGGTTAAGGTAACACTGACAATCATTTTTTACCTTTCCATCTCCGGCTAGGGGAACAGAGAAGACATACTCCAGCTGGAAAACAACGCTGAAAGCTGGGTGCCTCATCATCTTCAGCTCCACATTGCCACGCAGCATCAGGACAGGACTAGGAGATGGGCTGCAGGAGAGAGACAGGCGTCAGTAATCAACACACTCTTAATCAGCACCCAGAAGACAAGAGATGAGTTTCAAACTGTGCGTGTCTACCACTATTACAAAAACAGATGACTCACAGCAGATGCTATGTCCTGATTCATGTGTGACTGCAATATCCAAATGATCAGTGTGTAACACTGCCTTCCTTGTCCTGGTAAAAACTGTTCTATATTTTTATTACATCAAATTTAGTCTAATTGAGCGTAATGGCTTATACAGGAGGTCCTCGAGTTACAACACAGATACGTTCCTTCGACAGTGATGTAACCCAAATTTTGGTGTACGTCGAAACACACCCTAGCACCAAGTCGCCTACCTATACTAACGCAGTTGTAAAATCCTAAAAACACAACTAAGCCACAGAAAAAGGAAAAGGAAAACTCCCTCACTCATATGCCGCGTTACTGCGTATTCTCCCGCCGCGCACAACCAAACTAGTTGGCCCGCGTAGTCTGTAAGCACAAGACTAGCGTAAGTCGAGTGGGAGTGGGAGTGGGAGTGGGAGTGTGCGTCGTAAACTCGAAATGTTGTATGTCGAAACTGTTGTAACTCGAGGACCTCCTGTACAAAACTGCATATTTGTTTTATTCTAATATTAAACTCTGAATCGCAAAGGAAAAGCAGGGAGAAGTGCAGGACATCTGATAAACAGTGGAACAGAGTTGTGAGACATATTAGGAAAATTACCTGTCAGGTTTGGACAAATATTTCAAGCTCTGATATGTGGTAGAATGGGAAGTGATCCAAAAGAAGTAAATAAATAAAAGAATGATCAGTTATCCATGATTTAGGCCTCATATTAAAATAATTTTACATGTGTATCTGACACATAATTTGCTTTGTATTATTGAAAAACAGGATTCCATAATGATTTTCAAAAGTACTTTCAACCTTGCTCCCACATTTGTCTTCATATATACATAACTGCCACCACAAAACGTCAGAATAAACTTCTTGAAACTTGTTTAAAAAGGTCACTTCTTTATTCAGCTACAGCTAAAAAAAAAACAGTTAAGCTAATCTCTCCTGTTCAGGCATGTACGTTAAACACGGCTTTAACAAATTAAATGTCTCAGAGAGGACCAAACTCGTTAGTAGCTAATCGAGCTCAGCAAGGATCGTGCTGTATGAGAGATCAGTGGGTTGTGCGGGGCTAGCATTATGCTGCTAAATAACCACTCTGTACTAATGAGAAAAATAATTGACTCACACATGTGCTGGAAGACTGCCGAAGAGACCAGTTTGTGTAGGTCTAGTGCTGAGCACAGAAGTCTGATTCAGTGAGATCTGGGGAATTCTATTTGCCCACCACACTTTACACTGCATGACATTATTAAGTGGAAAATGCATCACTCATATAGTTTGCTTATCAATACGTAAACAGCTCTTAAACATTGGGCTTATTATTCACTGTGTCTAACAATACATCTGAAGCTGGCCCTTTTGGGTAGTAGGTTTCCTGGCATCAAGTTGAACACTTTTGTATAACAGTCTTAATGCCACTTCAATGTATGATCTAATTTAATGACAACATACCAAATATAAAACTCTCTGTTAAATAATACGAATGACTCAATACTACGTGAACTCAAATGCAGGGAACTTTGAACGTCCCTGACTTGTCCAACTCTGCATTACTGAATGTGTCTAGGATGCATATGCTATACGTTGCAGATGTAATATTAAAAACAAACAAATTAAAAATAAATTAACTTGCGAGGTTTTGTTTACAGAACTAATTGGGGATGTAATGGTTCACCCTTTTCATGGTCCAAGTTCACTCTGTGGTTTCTGAGCCATGGTTTGGTTCCAGTCTAGTTTGGAAAACAAATTACTAGAGGTAATTTCAAAATGAGAATGAACACAAATGACTTTCAAAAATCCTCTTTGACTAATTTGTTTCCAGCATTAGGTCAAAATCCAACCATATGCACAGTGTTAACACCGTATTAATGACTCTTTCAGCACATCAGCCAAATGGCTCATTCGAGTGTGCTTCATATAGAGGACATGTCTTCAAAACCCATGTATCAGTTAAGCAGTATGCTGTTACTACAGAAAAACTGTGATAATTATCATGAAGAGTGCCTTACCAGGCCACCACAAAGTTTTGTATTTGTTTCTTCAAACATCAGAACCCTGTGGCTCAAACATGTGTTAAAAGTGATCTAAAATCTGTGGCTCAAGCACGTCAAAGGGATCGCAATCCTGTGGCTTGTACACAGTTGAAATTTTGTAGCTCTAGCACATTTAGCAGTGTGACTCAAGAACACTTAAGAGTCACATTTGTGTATTCTGTGTATTTTTATTAAAAACTGATTAGAAAATACGAAATCTATGAATCTATGAAATTTCATGATTAAATAAAACGACCAAAAGAATCATTACAGAAGTCAATCAATGTGCAAAGAATTACATTCAAGTCATCTTCAATTATCACTCAGTAAATACTGGGAATTACTCAATAGCTGCTATGAAAGTAATACGGCCAATTCTTCATCTCAGCATGGAGTGAAGCAGCTTGTTTCTGCCAATGCCTGCATAATTACAGCCCATGCGCACACCACAATTCACAACAGTGCTTTCACAAACTGGCAGCTGCAGCAGGAGTCCCAGGCTGGCTTCTGAGGCTGCATTAAAACAATGACCCAATGTGTGTATGTATGTGTATGGATCTGAGTTAGTGAAGGAGATTCATATGGACTTTGGTGAAGGAGATTCTTATAGACATGCAGAAGTGTTGAGGAGTCTTAACAAATCAGAATTCGATACGCATTCAATTAGTTTCTTTAAACCTCTTGGGGTCTTGGAGCACTCTGGAATGAATAATGATGTTCACTAGAAAAATGTTTTTGCTGAATTTTTTGCATGCTATGAAAATCCAAAATGCAGTTACACTGAGATAATTGATTTTTTTGTTGTAAAAATACAAAATACAGATTTCCAAGATACAAAAAAAACTTGACGAGATTTGCCAGAGAAAGGCCCATATCAGACATTTTTCTTACATATTTTTTTTCCCCTGTGGACCACTAATGATTTGTGTTTTATATGAGAATTTTCCTACCATCTAACAACCCTATTTTTAAACAGGCTATTTTTATTAATGTATCCTTAAAGAAATAATTCAACCATACATGCGAACTGTAGTCAATAGTTAGCAGAATATCAAAGCTAATGCTAACTGGTGACTATGTATATATGTGCGCCACACACACACACACGTATATGCATATATATATATATATATATAAGGCCAAATAGGTGGAAATACAGTGTGACATCACAAAGCCAATTACCATGAATATGGATTTGTTTCTTCAATGTACACTACCAGTCAAAAATGTGTACACACCTTCTCATTCAATGATTTCCTTTGTTTTTATTATTGGCTACATTGTAGATTAATATTGAAAACATCACCCATTGCTCTGATGAGAGCTTTGCATACTCTTTGCATTTTTTCAATCAGATTCATGAGGTATCGACCTGGAATGGTATTTAATTAACAGGTGTTCTTTGTCAAGAGTTCATTAACGGAATTTTTTTTGCCTTCTTAATGTGTTTGGGATCATCAGTTGTGATGGTCGGGTTGGTACACATTTAGTAATCCTATTCAACTGCGGTTCTACTCCACATTATGGCAAAAACCACTTAACTAAGTAAAAAGAAACAACAGTCCATCATTACCTTATTACAAAACATATTCTGGTTTGTTTAACTCCTTTTTTTGTTTACTGCATAATTCCATGTGTTCCTTCATTATGTTGTTTATTTTCAATATTAATCTGAAATGTAGAAAATAATAAAAACAAAGAAAAAAAAAGGTTTGACTGGTAGTGTACAGCCCAAGTTCCTTAGACACAAAAAAACATACAGACCTTCGAGGGCTCTGCAATATGTTTACACTAAAGATAAAAACACCTGTTCTTTACAAATCGAGAGTGTGAGACCAGTTATGCAGAAGAGGCAAGGGAAAAAGAAGAGCCACACTGAAGTCTATTACGCTACTACACGTCTGAAGTGTTGTGCAGAAATCTATTAATTCCACAGAAAACACCTGTCATGCCTCCATCATGGATGACAGACTGGTATAGTTAATTTGCTCCCCACAGTCTGCTATCACTTTCCTTTCACACATTCACACACTTGCATACTCACATACAAACACAGACACACACACAATGATTAAGACAGTGCGAGTACTGAGGAGTAAAAGTTATCACTAATTAAACGCATTTTCTGTCAGAGAGCAGTCTGTGGCGCCTCCATTCCTGAGTCTTGTGCTGAAGTTAGCCGTAAATGACACCAGGCGGTGATTGGTTGTGCATTAGCGGTTAGCTGCGACACGTTCAGTGTGAACTACAAAATCTCGCACGTCACAGTCAGCGAGGCTGTTGAGAGCTGTGACAGATGGCATAAGGTAGACGCTATCTCTCTCTCTCTCTCTGGCTTTAAATATAGCTCTGTTTCCAGGCACGCTTAGTGCGGGGGGGGGAGCCATATGAAAGACAGAAGTTCAGCGTGCTGTGCTTGACTTTTTCGCCTCCTGGCATTTCTGCCGGCCTGACATACAGCACGAACTAATGAAGCAGAACTTAAAGATGGGGGCTGCCCAAGGGGCACTCATCTGGCCAAAGTGAAAATAGGTTTCAGAAGATCAGTTTAGGTTTAAAATATGAAATATTTAACGCTCACGAAGAAGGTGTGTAAATCACTTCCAATTCATATTTCATAAAGACATGATAAATAAAAGATAGAGAGAAAAGGTTACTTGGGGGCAGGGGAGACAGAGTACTCATGCACAGCAAGAAAGGGTTAGGACAAGTAGAGCTGGGGACTGAGAGTTAAAAAGGTCATAAAGAACAAAGTCAAGGGCCAGAATCAGAGCAGGAAGCTTAATTACAGGAATGATACAGTTATGAGTCACGTGTCATTTAAAAACAGGGTAACTTAGAGGAGGGGGTTGAGGCATGGGTATGGAAAGAGAGGGAGAGGTAATGAGGGTGTATTATACAGTGATTTAAAGATCAGAAGCAGGATAAAAGTGAACAGAAATATCATTCATGAATGAATGAGCTCCCAGCAGTAATACATAGAAGGAAAAGGGACAAGAGACTGTGCTGGACTGATGTTGTGTATTGCATTTATCTTCAGAACTGCAGTGAATACGAGTTTCTCTGGAAGTGGAAGCTTTAGAAGTACAACCTTTTGATCCTTGAATTTCCAGTGTGTGACTGGGACTGGATTGTTTGTTTTTTTTACATATGTATCTGTTGATTGCATTAGGTACACTGATGTAATGGAGAAAAAAGTTCATGTTAGTGGAGCATTTACCAAATAAGCTAAGCTAGCCAGTGGGATAAAGCGACCCTGTCTTGTCCACATTCATACACAAGCAAATGTAGTACACAAATTAGTGATTTCTAAAATAGAAGAACCTTCACACCATTTCCAATGTGTTTTGTTTTTTGCTTTTTTTGAAACTCACATACTAGATACACCCCAACTACAAAAAGACAACATGAGGAGTTCCTCCACTGTATACAAGAGCTGAAGCTGTATAACGAGCAGTTCTGAAGGCATTTTTGTATGTCAGCGGGGGAGTTTGAGGCACTGCTTCTAGTTGTAGCTCCACTCATTAAAAAGTCAACATTTTGCTTGTCATATAAGCTTGTCATGTTGACGTGCATTTGCTTGAACCGCATCCATGAAAACAGCGCTCTTATTGGTCGGGATATTTTTTTTGCATCCATACAACACAGAAAATCAGCTGACTTTTAACTAAAAAATTTATAAAGACACAATTAATATGCATATGTTTGCCTACAAAAGTTCTGGCCTCTGTGAAGCATCGAAATGCGTTTCTTGGTCCTTGGTGTGAATAGGCCTTTAGTGTCACCTTAACGTAAAGGATCTCACCTTGCTCAGACAGCCCTCAACAGTGTTAGGGTTAGTACCAGGTTTAGATTTAAGTTCAAGGTTAGGTTTAGGTTTTGAGTGGAAGTTAAGGTTAAGGTTAAATCCAGAATGAAGGGAAATTAAGGTTATCTTCATAGATAATTAGTATAAAATAAAAACATCTACAGTGAGCTATTCAAAAAAGGGGTTATGTGCATTTGCACAGTATTATAACCTGTATTATTCCTAGATTAAGGGACAAGTTTTTTTTTTTTGGAATACCGCATTTCGTTCAAACCAAATATTTTTGGTTTTAAAAGATCTTGATAACATTCCAAAATCAGCGCTGTTAAATAGTGTCACGCTGTGGGATCCCCTTCTCCTCGCATGCAGGGCACGAACACATGCACCACGGGTAGTCGAAATGCATTTTCTGATACTACTTTATTTTAAACTGAACTGAACAAGAAACAAACCAAAAACTGGCATGAGAGCCCAACTCTATAATTGTAGATACAAAAAAAAACCAAAAGGAGACACGAGCAAAAGGACTGAGAACACACGATGAGGAAAGACCGGGAAAACTATAACGAAAACAGGTGTAAGAACCGGCTTGACCGACAAAGGAAAACTGAAAGACAAAGCCCTAAAATACCCAGACACAACGAAAAAGCACCAATGACAAAAGCCCATCAGTTAACCCATAACAAACCCCTAGGTGAAACTAATAAACATAACTCAAAGGAAACAAAAGACTAACAAGGGTGGCCCCTAGTGGCCACCTACCGTCATAAGCCCCCAGCCCTGACAAATAGCCATTTTCAGATCTCTTCTAAAAGTCCCCAAAAATTAAAGGTCAAGCATACTGGAAATATATTCGGATGAATACATTGATAACATTTGCAGTTAGCAACATAATTTGTCTTTGGAAGACCATATGTGCTGACTGGCGATGGACCCACCTGATGGTGACTGCAGAAGTCTGTCTGAGGCCACTGCTCCCTCTGGTCCCTGGAGCCTTCAGCTCCAGCACTAGCACCTGAGGCCTCTCCACCCAGACCCAGCCGTTGTGGACCCCTACATGCAGCCGGCGTTCTTGCACCACCACTGACCGCACCTCCATGCCCAGCTTCTGAGTAGAACACACATACAAACAACACGTGAGTGGAATACCTCGACGTCAACATATGAATTACCCATGCGAGAGGAATTCCATCAGTACACACACACACACACACACACACACACACACACACACACACACACACACACACACACACACACACACAAGAATACATTAGGCATAATGAACATGTTGTATGTGTGATTAAGCTGAAAGAGCATCTCTGGTGGCATGACCAGTTTGCTTTTAATCCTCAGGGGGCTAAGCCAGGTAACATGTACGTGTCATGTACATGGCTACCCTGAGCTTATATCAGTATTGAACACAGGCCCGGTCTAGCAGTCACCTCTTTGCTCGGCCTCTAATTAAGGCAGCGCCTCTCTGCTAAATGAAGTAGACAGTGTAGGACTGGGAGCAGAAGGAAAACCAAAGAGGAAAACTGCCAGAAGAAAGCCGGCATTATTTGCATACTTATGTAAACCAGATTTATACAGACCATGTCAACAACTGGCTCTGTTATTCTGTCTAGAAAAAGACATACAGGTATAATATTTTCATGCTTTTTTGAAAGAAATGAAAGTAAACACTGTTAAAGTTTCAAAACATCTCAGTCACTTCCCAGTGTATGTAGTTTATATACATACACTGGGCTGGCTTTTCATCTGCTGAAGCCTACATAGGTTAGCTGAGTTAAAATCACCTAATTTGTAAACCTGACAATTAGGGAGCTATTTATTATTAGACTTTGGGAGTGGGTGGAAAACAAGTCTCTTGGGGGTATCAAGACTTCTGAAACACATCTTTTACCATTTCTGCAGTTAGAAAATCAAAACACTAGCTCATGTACCAGGCAGCGGTTAGAAAACTATGCAAAGACTGTCATGAGAGTGATAAGCCACAATACAGAGACAGCATTTAACATGTTTCTGTATTTGGTAACTGCTAAGGCTGATGACCATTTCATTTCTAGCACATTACTGTCTGTTTCCAGTCAACTGTGTGCTAAAACCCTAGAGTAAACCTAAATAGGTACCAGTCCTTCTCCATTAATCAGTGTCTAGGCATGTTTAACAAACATATCAATAAAAGGTAACTCCACCACTGTAGCAGGGAGCTGCTTGGCAGATACCTGCTGTTGCTAAGACGTATTGACTTCCAAGCTGGGTGGCAGGAGCAGTCAGAAGTTATTAATCGCTGCAATTGGTGGGAGGGGGGAGGAGGGGGATTTGTGTGAGGCTGGAGACGAACAGCTTTTCTCCGGCACTTTTCCTCTGGCTGCGCTCCACCCAGGCCTCCTACTCACCGTTTCTCCAATTAGCATATCAATTGTGCGTGGTTTTTATGTGTAGGGCTACAGAGGCAGTCAGCGAACACATCCTACTTTACCCAGTGAATCATGCAGCTAAAGCAGCAGTCGGCAACGAGTACTCCAAAAACCTCCCCTCAAGTGGACATAATGCAATTTTTCGCTTGCTTCTTTCACAGTAAGGCAGATCGGTACATTTCCATATGACTCGAGAAACGTGTGTGATGAAAGCCCTGGCTGTGATACAACATCGAAGCAGGCAAGTGATGACCTGAAAAGAGCTTTATTCAAATTGTGAACAAGACAAGCGATGGTGTTAAAGCAATAGCTTTGCAAAAAATCGAATTTGCACAATTTTCCCCCTCCCCCAAATGTAAGCCCCCAAATGTCTGGACCAGACATACAAGGTTAATGTGGCTAAGAAGTAATGTGTGCTTCTATCCCATCAATTAGCAACATACATACCACAAACCTATTTGCCATAAGACATGCAACTATACAGTCAATGTGTCTTTCACCACATAAACAAGTCCGTTAAAGATAACTTAATTGCTTTAGACAAGAGTGTGATCATTTTGCCAATGCTAATTAGTGGGGTATCGGATTAGCTCCATGGCTTCAGTGCAAAACCAACATCATCTTGCATGATTCACTACACTTTGGGGAAAACTGTTTAAAACTATTCAGGGTCGTTTACATTCAGGGCCACAACTGTCATAAGTTGATTAAACTGTACGTGATGGCTAGATATGTTCGCCAAATCTCCGTAATGTGCAACATCTTCTCATGATGTGCAATAGACTGTAGCCATCCAGTGCAATTTGTAATGTGTATTTTTGTATTTACTTCACCAGGGCAATTTGTAAATATTTCAACGTACTCCTATTAATATTCATTTTGCCATTTACTCCGTCTTATTTTATTTTGTCTTTTAACTCTATGCCTCACACTGAGTCAACTGCACCTTTATATTTCGTTGTTCCCTTGAAAAAGTGACAATGGCAATAAAGATTTATCTTATCTTAAAGCATATAAACAAAGTATTTTTATTTTTATTACATTTTCAGATTTTTTCTATTTTTGCAAATTCCCCACATTTACCCCAGATTTTAGAACAAAACAAACATTTTTAGATTATTTCTTTACATTCATCAAGAGAAAAGAAGTTGACACCAACTGGCTCTGAATGTGAGAAAGTAATCATTCAGTCAGTCAAGTAATCAAATTTAGTTTATAAATGCCAGCCCTGTTGAATGTAAACATTAAATAAAACCTTTCCAGCAATGTGAAATCAACACATTTTGCTGATCACAGAAATTAAGAAAGAGAAATCCAGAAGAAAGAGAAAGAAAGCTACTGAAAACGGGTTATGCAGTAAGATCACAATTGCAAGCACAAAAGCAAATCCATCTGTGAATGTCAAAAGAAATCAAAGTAAGGTTCTGGAATGGCATAGACAAAGTTCTGATGCTAACCCCATTTAAATGAGGTGGCAGAACCATAAACAGGCATGCTCAAAAACCAAAAGCCCTGCACAGCAATGACAAAGACTGATCTCCAGTTATGCTAAGTTATGCACTTGTTGCTTCTAAAGGTGGCACAGCATATTAAGCTATATGAGGGTAATTACTTGATACATGTAATATAAAAATGTCTTTAATAAATGAAACATGCAAAAATGTGTTTTGTTTTTCTTGTCTTAACTTGCATTTTATTTGAGGATCTGAAACCAATTTTTCACTGCATTTTACAAGAACACTTGACCGCTCACTGCCAGTTGTGGGATAATGCCAAACTGGCCCAAAAAATAAAAAGAGAACGTATTACAACATCCAGGATATGACCAGACCTAAATGAAGGAAGCAGGACAACCTTCTTGTTCTGCATAAAATATTATTTTAGCTAGAGAACAAACATAGTTCTAGGCAAAGTAAAAGCAGGGACTACTTTTTTATGGTCACAGTTACCAAGAAGATACAGTTAAAAATGCAAAGCAAGCAACAAGAGGGAGAGAAAGTAAAGGATTATGTTGGTGCTATGCAAAAACGGGGGATATTTTGCTCCTTGGAAATGGCACATTTTGCAAGTATTTGTTCCAGGAGAGCACTGCAAGGTCCACCTTAATGAACAAACCTGTCTGCAGTCAAGAGACATAATCAAGTAATTAAATCAGGTAATGTCGTGGTTGCTTTCAGTAAATACCTGGAGTACGCAGCCCCAAGGTTATTTAGGCTGATGAAGCGTATGATTAAGCAATTGTGAACGGTCAGTTAGGCAGCTAACAAGTGCTACAAGAGATGCAGTGTCCAGTAATGGCTGGTTTAGACAGCATGAGTGCCAGCAGCTTAAAAAGCTACTGCATTAACCCACTCATTAGAATTCATCATGGCGTTGTGAGCGCCTCTCATCACATCTGAGGTGGCCTGTTCTTTTTCGGTCGGTTGTGTGATTTCTCAATGAGTTACAAAAGTGAAAAAAAGAGATGAAAAAGAGGAACTTCATTGAAGATTCTCATCACTTACGTCCTTCCAACAGTGAGGCAAAGTGCCAAGCTGGAAAAGACGCATTTGTTTTGATTAAAGAATGAACACTTTAGCCTTGAATTTAGAGAGCAGCTATTTGATGATAAAAATAAAAAATAAATACATTGTTGGACAAAACTACTGAGCAGCATCATAATTCACATTTCTGATCATGTGCAGCTTGGGATGTGCACTGCTTCCTCTGCTTATTACAGGCAATTTCCTACCTGCAGGGGGGCTTCACTCACTTTGCTAACATCAGCTCTCTGTTACATCCATATCATAATTATCATCTGCGGTGATTCAGATCTATCGCATCTCCCCACTGCCAACAACGCAACTCATCACAGATGACAGGAGACAGCATTGTTTTAAACGGTGCTGTGAATATGATGGAGAGAGAGAGAGATGGTGAGAAAGAGAGAGAGAAGGGGGGAGGGGGGAGACTCTGCAAGAAAACTTGATGTTTGTAGCCTAACTCGGCACATCCGCTACAGCCATCTTCCATTTCTGTTCCCTTTCCTTGGCCTCTGTTGATTCCTCTGTCTCTGTCTCACTCACTCTCTCTGCTGTCACGGATTTTGTTTCCTACCCCCAAAATATGAATATTTTAGAGCTAAGAAGCTTAGAGGGAACAATGAAATGGCCTGCAGTTAAATTATACCCTATTTCCACAGCCACAGAACAGAGAAAGACAGAGAGAGAGAGAGAGAGAGAGAGAGAGAGAGAGAGAGATATGGAAGGGGGAGGTGGGAAAGAGTGGAAAAACGTGAGACCAAGAGAGAGAAAGAGAGAGAGAGAAGGAGAGAGAGATGAGTTCGAAAGGCGCTTGATGAGTACAGAGGGTCATGAAAATCCTAATAGTGATGAAGCTCATCCTCCCTTCGCAGCTTTAGTGTCTCATCCGTAAAACATCCCGACTCCAGTGATGATCTAAAACCTTGGCAAAGGTCTGACCAGCCTTCCACCAGGCCACTGTTTCTAATCTAACTCAAATGGGTATCGCAGATGATGATACGAAACACACACACACACACACACACACACTCAATGATGAAAGGCTCAAATGGAACAGAAAATAGCTGGCTATGAGTTCATGTTACTAACTGAGTGTAAATGTGTACAGCGCTAAAGCAAATGGCAGGATCTTTCAGCTCCAGTATCCTGATCTGCACTACCATGATCATTCTACCCTGGAGAGCTATCCGAGGACCCTCACTGCCAGCTTTCTGCTTTTTTCAGTTTGTGAGGGGAAAAAACATTTTCCTCCCAAACAGCAAATTTAATGTACTTGACAGATGCCTTTGGACCAGGAGGGCTTAAAAGAGACGCTGCGTTTGACTCTTCATGAGGGATTTTGTCACTCCTCGGCAAAAGCAGCTCTCCAATTCTTTTGGGGTTGGGTTTATGCAAAGCTCTGATGCCTTTATATCACCATAAACTGCCCTTTCATTGAGCTTTAACATGCCTCACTCTCCACTGGGCTGAAAGAAAGGATGATCTCAGGCCAAGGGATGTTGCAAATGACGGAGGAATGCGATCAGAGATGAAGTGACTAACATAATAAAGGCAGAGGCTTGCAAGCATGTGCTTTAACCAGAGTGGAAAATTCTTTATTTATTTTCAGATTTTCTGGGAAATTGTGCTGTCTCCTGTTCCACCCGCTACATAGGATACCATATGAGACAAACAATGCCACCAAAACCAGCCACCACATTTTTTACTAATGATTAGACAGCATAACACACTGTCTGTCAATTGTGTTATGTCAGCTAACAGTTCGCTGGTTAACAATGCGCAGAGTGACATGAGGAGAGGGAGGGGCATCCTCCCTACTCAGGGAGAGCAGAGCCAATTGTGCCCAATTGGACTCCTGGCCACGGATGGATGCAGAAACACCGGGGATAAAACCCGCTAATGATAGCCCAGCACTTAGAAAGTTGAGGAGCTGAGGCCATAATCATGTATATTAAGCCTATAATGAGCAACAATATCATAGATCATTGCTCATCAAAGAGCAATAACACTTAAACACTATGAAAAGAGCAGTCATTTATTGCTGAACTCAAGATCACAATGTTTTAAGGCCATTTATATAGAAATAACAGAAAATGCACATAAATCTGCAGTTATCCATTAAAAAATGTTTAAGAACAATTAACAATCAACAGCAGTTAAAACATTCTCATTAATGTGACAAATAACTCCACAAGGACTTCTATGCTACAGTCACGATACTTAAGGGTACATTGACACTGCCCTCCTCTTTGACCTCTGCATCATTTGTCACTGCCCCTTTACCCTGTTTATCAAAGATCAAGACTCCCAGAGGGCAGGTATTAATTAGGTGTTGGTTCATTCTGAACACAGCAGTGACATTGACATGGTACTGACGTCTGTGTCTGTGTCTGTGTGTGTGTGTGTGTGTGTGTGTGTGTGTGTGTGTGTGTGTGTGTGTGTGTGTGTGTTGTACAGAATAAAAACTGGTCAGTTTCTGGCCACAGGACACTGAAGGCTGGATATTTTTTTTTGTTGATAAACCTCTCAGTCCAGCAGTGACACTGTACTGTTGAAAAACCCCAGGAAAGCTGTGGTGTGTGATCCACTCTGTGCAGCACATACACACACTAACATACCACTATGATGTCAGTGTCGCTGCTGTGCTGAGAACAATCCATCACAAAAGTAATACCTGCTCACTGTTGGTCCTTTGAGGTTCTTAGCCACTGACGAACAGGGTAAAGGAGCCTAACAAATGATGCAGAGAAACAGATAAATTACAGGCTGCAAGTAAACATTTTCAAAACCTTTAGAAAAAATGTATACTCAATAATTAAAAAGGATTCTAGATAGTACCAAAAATTGATCTAGTTTTTTGGGAATATTAATACCTCTTTTTGAAAGGCTCTTTAAACAATCATGTGTTACAGTTTCACCATAATAGGCAAGATCCATTTAAGTATGCAAAGAACCATTTAGACATTCATTGAGTTGTCATGATTCTCCAAATAATCATTGCCTTTACTACAGAATGATTATACAATTAGAGACATGACAAGTATAGACATTGAAGAAGAGAAAGGCCAGCCATACTTATTGTACAAGACCCATCTGCGCTTGTGTAGTCCTGACTTGTTTTTGTGTTGCACCTGGTGAAACATTGTTTCATTTCGCTGTGGACTGTGTGGACGGTTAACAAGCCAGTAAACACCTGCTTGACTTGACTTGAATTGAACTGAAGAGGATGGTTGTGGAGGTCAGGAAAACAGAATTGGTTTTTGAAGGTTATTAACTCTGCAGAAAAGAATGGTACATGCGTTCAAGGCCTGTTAGCATACAAAGACTTAACAGTCTTATTTTAAGCTGAGCTGATCAGACAGACAGAGAGAGAGCGAGAGAGAGCGAGAGAGAGAGAAAGAAATAAGGAAAAAAAGACTGCTTTATTTCGACCCTTAACAGTAATTCCTCATTTATAAGCACCAGGGTTGGGTCAGAAAAACATGCTGGTGGCACAACCCTGCAGCTTTAATCCATAACAACATACTGAGCTATCACTGTAACACCAGGACACTAACAGGACGTGTCATATGGCACACTGAGTCAACCTTATCTGATCAATAGGCAATTACATTACTGCAGTATTAAACTCCAGCTGAACAGCATTCATGCACTAGAAGCCAGGAGATGAAGAAGCATTTGGGTTGTTTCCAGTGAGGTCTCTGGCCAGCAAGTCTTTAAAAATCATAAAGGGGTCAGCTCTGACCACTGACATTTGTTGGAAGATGGTAAAAATCCAAACAATTATTTGAATAAAGAGTAAATCAATATTCAAAAAGCACTCAAGTAATTTCTAGTTAAATCAATATCATGGCCCAAATCAGAGAGAGTAAATTTAATGGCTCTGATGAAATGTAAAGTTATTGGAATTTAATACCATATGGACTAAAGTAATGGGAAATTATACATGTGATATAACAGCACCAGTAACTGAATGTTTTATGAGAAAACACCATGACAGCATTTGTACAGACAAGGAAAAATGACAACTATCATGTAAAATGGTAAAGTGCTATCTACTGAATCATTTAGAAAAGTAAGAGTAATGGTGGTGTTTTCAGTAGCTGTACAACTACATTTGCTTTAAGGAAAACTGGGTGTGTAAATTTGACTTGTTTGTCAAAGTATTCCTTTAACAAATTGGACATACTGAAACTTCAAAACCTATTTAATCTTCTCTGTGGGTTACAGTGAGTCAGAAGGACAATGGCAATGTAGGACAGGATTCTGTTAAGCTTTAGTTATGCCTAGACATAGTTGCCCAACTAGTTTTCAAAGTGGTATGAAAAAGTATAAACAGAAAGTCCAAACAGACAAGTGTCAAAGGCGGAAAGTACTCAAGTACATCTCAACAAACATATTACACCAAACCAGTGGTTGAGTTTGCTCGTATTTGTTGGAGAATGCTGGGTGACTTTAGGATACTGAAGCAGCCTGGTGATAAGAGGTCTATAGTTAGATAGCTATATCTATAGGTACATTGCATCCAATACTGTGCATAGTACTGCACGTTTAAACAGCTAGATGTACAGTAAAGCACATGGGTTGTTTTTTCTTTAAATATCTGCACTGATTCAAATTTTAAATGCATTAATTAGCAAGATGTGCTGGCCTTTAATGTGTATCAACATTACATGAGCATTAATTAGTTATGCTAGAAGTAAGGATGGATCATGATCTTGAAAGATCTCGTTAGAAGCATATTTAGAGCTACAATTAATCTTTAAATATTATAAGGGACTATTCCAATTTTATACATTTAAATTTACGTTATTTTGACAGGCGTTGTGTGAAAAGCTCAAATTTACGCAACTTTGAATTTGTTTCAGGTGTTTCAGTGCAACTTAGGGAATATTTTGAAATTTGGACCGTTAAAGAAAATTCTTCTAAACCAAGCAGCTCGTTGGCCTTGATTTTCACGCATGTGAACAACTTCAAATGAACAAACACTTCAGGAAGCTGCTAAGAAGTGATTTGAACCATGTCACATGATCTGAATGCAGCTCAGTTAACGGCATGGATCACTTAAAATATGTATAAACACAAAGAGATAGTGTATGAGTTACAACACAGATACAGTCAAAACACACCCTAACCTAAGTCACTTACCTAACACAGTTGTAAAATCATAATCTAGAACATAAAAACACAACTAAGCCACAGAAAAAGGACATAAATATACTGTACTTGTACTTTTAACAGTCCAAAATGGCATGGGTAAGCGTACTGGGGGAAACCAACTCCCTCACTCATACGCCATGTTACTGCGTATTCTAATGCCGCACGCAACCAAAGTAGTTCGCCCATGTACTTCGTAAGTACAACACAAACGGCATACGGTGAAACACTCACGTCTCAATTTTCACATGTTTTTATGGGAGTGAGCATCGTAAACTCAAAACGTCACATGTTCAGGCTGTTGCAACCCGAGGACCCCCTGTACTTACTTTCCTGCTTTTCTGGCACTACTTTTCTTACTTCTACACTAATCAAATCCTACATTACCTAGCTACACATTTCACCTGCATCTGGTTGCACAGTGTAAAGTGTGTGGAGCTGTGCGGAAAGGAGAGGGAGAGAGAGTAAAAACAAACTTTATCAAAACTTCACAACTGCCTGTGGCGGTCTCAGCTACACAACAACTCCTGGCTTTGAAATGCCTATCATGACTTCAAAGCAAATACACAACTGTCAACATTAACATTAGCGATCCTATGGGGTCAGTCATGATATCAAGTCTACTGAAATGATCCTTTTTAGCTAGTTTGTTTGTTTTTAAATGGACCACGTGCTGTAGGCCTATGGCTGGTAACTAGAGCAGAATGGGACAAACCAGAGCACCACCCAAAACCAGCTGAGAAACATCAAGCGCCTATACTAGCAGTAGTTGATCAACAGTTTCTTCAAACTAAATTAACTTGATGCAAAATCTCAGCATCTAGGAGCAGAACATTTCCAACTGAAGTCCAGATCCTGCCTGACACACAGAAAAATTACATGTTAACTGGCAACTAATAATATCTGCCAATATAACTGTAAATGATCAAAAATTAAGACTTCAGTACTTACAAGGTTTATTAGCTACTTCTGCCAAATCTGATAGACCTTCCACATAGTTTTGGGAATTGTAGGCCAGTATTTGATCATTTTCACGTAAAAGTTTTACGTGAGGCTTCACAGTGTAAATTTGTATAATATATATATATATATATATTTTTTTTTTTTTTTTTTTTTTTTTTTTCAGTGTTTTTTAGTAATTTGCATTTCTTTGACATTTATTTCGACAGGGTTACAAATGCAGTGACATTAATGAAATGCAGCGTTTGTTGCAGTAGCCCAGCATCTGAAACGTTATGTTCTTTATAAATCCATTATTAAACATTGGTTTAAGAAAACAAGTCAGATCTAACCATACAATCCAATACTCCGATCATTTTTAGAAGCAATTATCCACCAAATCCAAAATACTTTCAATGTTATCATGCAACACTGAATACAACTGTTGATCAGTTTAGCATGTATTGATGTAACAGAACAGGTGATGAAATTTTCTTCACATCCCAGTATGTGTCCATTACAAAAAAAAGGAAAAAAAAAAAAAACAAGAAAAACTAGTGGGATTGTCAGACACTGCGCACTAAGTCAGTACCAGGCAATAAATTTGAGTATTTGCTCAGAACACAAATAAATAATTCAATAAATCTGTACTGTATTAATAAAAGACAAACTAAATATTAAACCATTAATGGAGGTTGAACCTTCTTCCTAAAATGTACATCTCCGATTCATAGGCTTTGGCTGATTTCCTATTTGGTTATATGCATTTAGTGCACAGAAAGAGCACTGCAACGCTACTGGTAGCAGAAATTGTGCACATATAAAACAAACACACAAACAAAAATAAAACCACAAGAAGTAATGTGCTTCAAGCTCTGAAGAAAGATGGCAATGTCAATTTCATGATTTATGATGTAAGAGCTTTTTTCAGGTAGAAGAGAAGTATAAAAACAAAATCCAGCTTTAATTTCACCAACAAGTGGTTTGTTTAAAATTGCTCTGAAGTGGTTTCTCTTGCAGGTCATTTTTTAAATAGGAAAAGAATGCATGGCTGTTTTACATAGTTTCAGAACATGAAAGAGAGTGATCCGTTGTTTAGTTGCAACTATGGACGTTCTGACATTTTGTTGGCTTTTTGTAGTGTCTGCTTAAAATGCTAAGATTCCCGGATAATATGTCACTAATTAACAATTATTCCTGTACATATTCCTGCTGGTTGTGGTCCGTCTATTTTTCAACTTAATTCTCGCCATTCTGTTTTGACTTTGTGGCAAGGATGTGACAAGGCTGGTCACATCTATCATGCCAAAGTTAAGGGGGTCACTCGTTTCGAACACCAACTGATGAAGATGAAAGAATTCTCAATTCTATTGCAGTAAGCGAGCTAGCTGACTTGTAATATATAAACGTAAATAAAAAAGTTAACACAATTATGCTAGATAATACTGGACAACCGAATTATACACGGAGTTGTAGCAAAAAAAGTACTGTCATAAAACAGTTCTCTCTGGAACTAATATTTGATAGGCTGAGCTGAGTGGCATTTAAAATCACTGTAAAGTACATGATAAACTCACACCTATGACTGCCTCACAACATTTCCAAATTAATATAGGTACTAAAAACCACTGAGCTGTAAATGGAATAATTTTTACTGTTGTGTATAAAAGTATGAAATTTGTATGACAATTCAAAGCCCTGTGAACGGACAACAATGGACAACAAGCCTATCGCCAGCTCATTGAAAAATCAGAATGGCTAAATACACCTGCCATCAAAACATGGGAAAAAAAACAAAAAAACAAAAACAACAATTAAGCACTGGGTAGTGACGCTGATGATGGGTCATCTAGCCTCTGTCATTCACAGTTGTCATGATACAGCCGGGTAAAGAATAAGCAGCTAAAGCATTGTACACTAGACTTGGATGGATGAACTCAGGATGGGTTTTAGAGGGGGCATGCCCTTGTTTTTGGTAGACAATTTAGTACCAAAAATGTATTAAGTTGTTCTTAAATGTATTCTCTTTTCAAGATGCATTTACACCTCACACCTCGGTCACATGATTGAATGTACGATTACTGTGGTTTTCCACTGGCACAAGGAGTCATGAACAAAACTTTTTCCATTACAAATAGAGCAACCTGTACCCAAGCTGTATGTGTGCCGTCATCACAACATGGGAAGAGGCTGTTGTTTTTTTACTGTCCGTGCAAAAAAACAACAACAAAGGAAATACAAACTAATAATTGGGAAGTCAACAAAGGACAAGCACTACTGTCTGTTTGGGCTGAGGATAAAGTTTAGTGGGAGTTTTCTATGATGCTAACAAATTTAACTTTAGTGCTGTAAGAAATACAAAAAGTGTTCCAGGACATCACAAACAAGTTAGTTGTATTAGGCATCAGAAAAGACGTTACCGGTCTGAGATGCACAGGAAAATAAAAGTGTGCTTCAAGCTCCGTGCCATCATAGTATGGTTTAGATACATCACAGTTTCTGTATGCCTGTGGAAAAGTGCCTTTTGTGTGGGGGGCCAAAGGTGTAACTAATAAACTGGCAACTTAATGTATCTTTGTCCAGAGCTTTTAGGGTAATATCATCTGTCATGTGAGGTTTATATTCCACACAATGTTTGAGGTGGATCAGATGGATTTCAGCAGTGTTTTTGAAAGCTTTATGGCTTGTTTTTGTGTTTGCACTGAGATATATTTAGTGTGAGGTGACTAAAATACAGTTATGCAGTTTTACATCTGGACTTAAATGCACAACCTTGCATGCAAAGATGTTAAAACTTGCATATATCTGAGGGCATTATAGGTCTTTTTTCCTCTTTTATTCTGTGTGATAATTATATTAGTGCATTTGTTTGTGTTTTAATGTGTGTGTGTGTGTGTGTGTGTGTGTGTGTGTGTGTGTGTGTGTGTGTGTGTGTGTATTCATGTGCCCACGCTGAGAGCATTCACTCATACTGTGATGAGTCATGCAGGATGTGTAACAGCAGCATCATTAGCATGTTATCCACATCCGCCCCCATATGAACACACACGCACACGCACGCACGCACACACACACACACACACACACACACACACACACACACACACACACACACACACACACACAC
>JBBJLS010000016.1:13663344-13673458 GCA_037577275.1 Bryconaethiops microstoma | reverse complement strand
TATTTTCCCCAGTGATAAACATTCCCCAGGGAGTAATCTTATATTTGCACCGCTGTTTACAGAAATCACATGTGGTAAAAAAAAAAAAATCATTCTTTATTGATTAGTAGCCTTACCACAAGCCTGAACATCAACCCAGAGTAAACCAACTCTGAAAGAGTGTAGCGTTGAATTGTGAGTAAGTAGGCTCCCAGGAATAGGTAAGTATTTCTGTGTGTGTGTGTGTGTGTGTGTGTGTGTGTGTGTGTGTATGTGTGCATACTTACTCTGCAAGGGGTCTCTCAGCATTGGGTGCAGCAGTGCTCGGGGCGAACCATAGAACAAACTCAACCTGCACCACAAGAGACAGGAACAACACAGACAAAACTGCACCAAACCACATTTAATAGAAATATTAATAACAAGATGACTTGAACAGAAGGAGCAAAAACAAGGGCTTCTTTTATACTTGTACCAACCACTTAAGACCACACATAGGACAGATTCTGGTCTCATTTGGGTGAAGGACTCTGATTGGTGCTTCAATAGTACAATTTTTGCCTGTGCTATCTGTTTGCATCAATAAATAATACAATATGTTCATCCCTTTATGGTCTATTATTTGAGTAATAGCAATTCACAACAGAATCATGTATCAGAAATGTACCCGAAAATACAGAAAGCAAAGAAGAAACATAGAGACAACACTTTTTCCCCTGAGGCCAAGTCTTGCACTGTACTGTAGTTTATAGAGAAGGGATAGACAAACTAAAACATTTGGGTCTTGTCTAAATTCAAGGGCTACTGCTTTACTGCAGCTGCATTTGAGATTTTGAAGGTGTGGCACATTGGCTCCTGTGCACGCTGCAATTACCCTTTTATTCCTTAACTGCACATCTATGCAGATCCAATTACATGTATTATCTCTGCAGATTTGTCTAGGCTCAGCCTGCATTGCCAAAACTTTAACAATGAACTTTCAAGATTGAACTTTTAACCTTTTCTTAACACATTAAGTGTGAACAAGGCCACAGTGGTCAGTATCTAAACCTGCCAACCACTCCCTTTCCAACTTTAAGTTCAATTGGTGTCTCTATGTGAGTGACATCCTGGACAGAGGTGTAGAGAGGTCTTTCTCATTTGCAGCACATATCTCAACATCTCTCACACTCATGTTGTTTCCACTGGCCATGTTACACCGCTCGGAGGGACAGCGGTGACCGTTACCTGCCCTCCCCATGAGGGGGTCCGGAGTCCGGCCGCCCGGAGAAGAGGTGCAAAAGGCCGAATCCCTCCCCCACTGCATTTTGGGAAGACACAGAGACCAGCTCCACCACAGCCACCACTGAGCTTAAACACAGAGGAGTGTGAAAGTATATAATCTAGAGAGAGAGAGAGAGAGAGAAACAAATTAATACTTTCATGGGTGAAATAAAACAGTCCATAGTTATCTATTTTATAATCTTATTAATTTATGCTAAATATAAGAGTGTTTTATTGTTAGTCTTTTCCCATTCTGTTCCAACAGACAGACAGACAGACAGACAGACAGACAGACAGACAGACAGACAGACAGACAGATAGCTAGATAGGCTTTGGAATGGCTATAATGTAACGTGGTCATGCCAGGATTCCTTCCAGCGAAATTAAACTTCTGTAATCTTTAGTTGTACTCAACAATGTCCCCAATCTATAACTTAATAGTTGTTATTTGTCTGATGTTTATTTCTTGTGTACACTTTCATTCAGGATTCACTTAGTTGATGCTGCTGCCATTATCAGCTGAATTGGAGAAAAGAGTAGAAACAAGATTTAGTGGCAGGAGGATGGCGGCAGGAGGATGGCAACAGTGATGGCTGAGGTGCTGATGAAGAAAAGGAGCAACTGGATTTGGAGACAGGGAGAGAAGAAAGTGCAAAGAAAGTGGTTCTGAGAGAACAGCATAAAATAGCACACCTATGAAAATAGAAGGAAGGGTGAAAGTGGGAGCACTGCTGCTAAAACACCTCTAATTAACAAGCTTATCTAAATCAGCAGCAAGCTTGGTGAGGTAAACAGCGTGTCTTCCAGTTCTGCGGGTGGGGAAAGGGTGCAGTAGCGTGGTCGAGATGAGAGCAGATTTGGGAGGTAATTATTTGGTCTTAAAGCAGAGAGGCGCAGTACGTCTCAGGCAGATTTCCCCATATCTACTGGGCTGGTGTCTCCTAGGGAATGTGAAATGAAGTGCAGGTCCTATCTTCACAACGATAGAACAGAAAGCCAAATCCTCTACACGCAACATCACAGACACACACACACACACAGACACAGAGTATGCTGCTACAGGAATTAGAATTTGGGCTAAGGGTGGCCAATCATATTACATCACAATACTTAGAGATATTTTCACCATACATTTTGCTATGTGTATGATTTTGCAAACACAATGCACCAGCAAAACATATTTGAAAAATACAACATCATGAAAGCCGCTTTTCATATAAACATGAGAGAGTAAAATGTGTGTCTATTGTAGTTCAAGTCAAAATAAGCCAAATAAGCAATGCAGACAACACTCATTTTTCACAAGCGGGTCCAAAAGTGGTTAAAGTAAGTTATCACAGGAATGTTCTGCTTCACCCTGCATCTGTGTTAAAACCAGAATTGTTCAGTTTTACCTACACGTAGGGGAACCCCAAACAAGCTTCCCAATTTACAAATTATCAAGATATTTTTCTTGTTCCAAATAAAAAACTGTGGTGTAGAATTGTCTGAGACTAAATTGCAATTAAAATTTGGGGGGACGTATGTGGGACAGATCCACAACCAAAGGTTGTGGTCAACCCCGGACATCCCCCGAACCCTCAACGTCAATTAAAGTGCAATTAAAATAGAGGGGAAGGCAGCCACGTAGTCCCGTGGGACCTGTGCAGCCCCTTCATCCTCCAAGGCCCCATGTATAAGAATGTAGTATCTGAGATTTTCTGTGGAGATTACACAAGCAATTGCTGTGATAATAATGGTTGTATTCATCAGAAGACTAGCATATCTCATTTAAAGTAACTGTGGCCGTATTATCCATGAAAACAAAAGGATCAGATTGGGTCAGTGTGGGCTCACACTCAACATTAACCCCACATTCAAACTAGCAGGTGACAGAGTGAATGGTGACCACTCATTTCCCATGGGGGCAGGCAATTTATAGCTGTGACACGCAACAAGATTCTCAGCGACAAGTGTTATGACAAGAAACCTTTTCTGCTGCTTTGTCCTCTCCTCTCAAACCCCAGAGGAAAATGGAGGAATTCAGGGGAGGAAAGAGGCAGGAGGAAAAGAATAAGCAGTAAATTGGGGAAAAAAGATCAATGATCCACTTCAGCGCAAGTAAGTATGATGCTGATGATACATCATTTGCAAAACAGGCAGAATTGAGAACATATAAACACAGACAAAACACAGATTTGTGAAAAGAAGATAGTGTCACAAAATCAGTTTCTGGTTCATGTCGGAGAGGAAGGGATCAAAAAAAGAGCAGGATGAAAAGCAACACATCAAGTTTAGCTTCTCTCAACTTCAAACAAATTAATTATCAAGAAGTAAGGCAACAATCTAAATGATTGGCTTAATCATGGGGGTCTGCAGCTTCTACAGGGCTCCAGACAAAACAAAAATCTAAGGAGCCACTGGCTTCTAAACACAAAAATATTTAGGAGCCAAATTATTTTTTTAGGAGCAAAAAAATTGTCATGGCACATTTTGTCTCCAGTCTTACCCCATGTAAAGAGCGTTAAGAAAAACCCTATTTCTCGTGTAGTTAATGTTTATTTTTCCCATATTTTAGAATGCGCTTTTCAACAGGTTGCCAGGTCATGCGAATCATTTAAAATGAAACTCAATCTGTCAACACTGCACTCGATATAGATGTGTCAGTCGTGAACGAGTCGGTTCTTTGATCAAATTTGGGAAAACAAAGAGCCGTTTGGGCATAGACATAAAATATATCTAGACTGACCACAGACATAGAATATTCCTAGACTGACCACAGACATAGAATATTCCTAGACTGACCACAGACATAGAATATTCCTTGACTGACCACAGACATAGAATATTACTACATTGACCACAGACATAGAATATTACTAGACGCCGCATAACCAGCTGCTTTGTACATCAACGTCGCCGCCATATTGCGAGAGGCACTGCTGTGGATAAAGATGCTTCACGCATGTTCTGCATGGGGCTGTACACCCCAAACCAGATCCCAAGGGATCACATTTCATAGGTAAGGCTGAACAATTGCTTTACATATATTTGGCCATTTTAAAATCCCGTTTTATAAACCTTATGCGTTCCTGTGTTCAAGACAGCCTCCGAACAATGTTTTGGCTAAACGTAGGCACTAACTATTAAGATTGTTGTTAGCTCTTTAGTCAACTTTTCTCAAACTCTGGAGGTTTCTTAAAGAAATCCACCTCAGTTTATAAATCTTAACCTTAGCTAAGCTAGCAAAGCTATGCATCCCCATGTTCAAGACAGCCTCCAAACAACGTTTTGGCTCAACTTAAAGGTCCCATGACATGAAATTTTCATTTTTTGAAAAAAACAGGTTTTATATGTTTGTATCAGTGAAAGAAATCAAGGCTGTAGTACAAAGTGGAAAGTCATCGATTAGCCTATCTAGGACTGTAAATGTTGAATAATCAGTAGAAGTTTAGCCTCTTTACTGAAGTCTGATATTTATCACTCTGCATTTCAGATGATGGTAATCCTGTCATGGAGGACGTCAGGGAGATTCTGCCAACATTACCAGTTCCACACCAGGGTGATGGCAAAGTTGGGAAACTGTGTCTGCAAGTACAACAGTGGGCACCCATGTTCAACTTGTTTCTTGCCAGAGGAGCTGTACATGATTCGTTACTGTTACCTGGAAATGACGAGAGGAGCTGGATATTGCCATATTGGCAAAACAGTCATGTGGAATACATCTATCCCAGATGACATGCCGTGATTAAGTGATTCTGGTGATGAACTGCTTTGTTAAGTGCGGTCAAGGTCGAGGCCAGTTTTAAAAAAAAGGGTGTCTTTGTGCAGTTTACACTGATTTGTATTTTATTGTACTGTAGCCTTGAATCAAAGAGTATAATGCCTATAATCTGCTGTAGATATGTTTGTTATATTTTGTGTGATTTCAAGTACGCCATGCCAAAAGTGAAATTTTTAAAAAGGATATAAAATAATGGTTCAATCAATATAAACTAATTGATGTATAGTACATAAATAAGACTTAACATATTTAATATATTGTATGTGTTTTTACTTGATGTGCATGTCAAGTGTGTATCATATGTAATTAACAAACTTATATTGTATAATAGTAAATGCCTGATAACAATAATCACTGCACATATTACTGTACATTTTGTTTAGGTCTATAAGGTTATTATTATTATTATTAATATTATTATTATTGTTAGCAAAATAGATCTTAAATATGTTTCATTAATACGATATGCGTTTTATTTGTTATTTACTCTTAGAATAACTAGCAAAAGTTAAAAACTTGGCAATAAGTTAAACTCACTGAATGTGTTTACAAATAAAGACATACTGAATGTTCTGTTAATTTATGAGTGTTGTGTGATGCTTGGTGCCAAAGTGACCTTTTTTGTTTTAAAACATGTACATTGACTAATTAATGTTTAACTAAAGTAAAGTGAGTCACATCATTATCTTCATTATCTTATGCTACTTTACTGCTCTGATTCTATTTAGAATCCTTGTCTTTAAAGTGTTTTTTCTTTAAAGACTGGTCAGCTGACTTTGGGTGATTATAACATTTGATAGAGACAAGGTATGAAAATAATGAAAACATATTTGAAGAGAGTTTGAAATAGGTTTTCAGATGGTATCATAATCTCAAAAAGGTCAAATTCCACCCTTTGAAGGGTTTTCCCAGATCCCATCACATTTACATATACATTTACGGCATTTAGCAGATGCTTTTATCCAAAGTGACTTCCATTTCATAACTACAAGGGACAGTCTCCCTGGAGCAACTTGGGGTTAAGGGTCTTGCTCAGGAACCCAGTGGTGCTGCTGAAGGTAGGATTCGAAACCATGACCCCTTGGCCCAGAGGCAAGTATCCTACCCACTAGGCCACCACCACCAGTTGGGGTCTAAGTTGTTTTAAGGCAGAACAGTTCAGTGTGTATGAACTGTGAGAAAGAAAAAGTTCAGTTCAGTGATGTATTTATTTGTTTGTTTATGTATGTGTGTGTGTGTGTGTGTGTATGTGTGTGTGTGTGTGTACAGAGGAGTCTGATGGCCTGAGGGAAGAAACTGTTACCTGTTCTGGTAGTATAGAGCCTTTTGCCAGACAGGAGAAAGAAGAAGAGTTTGCAGGGTGTGTGTGGGGTACTCTACAATGTGGTGTGTGTGGTGTAAATGTCCATGACAGAGAGGAGAGAGACCCTGATAATCTTCTTAGCTATCCTCACTATCCTCTGTGGGGACTTGTATTTTGAAATGGAACAATTCCTGTACCAAGCTATTGTGCAGCTACAGAGAATGCTCTCTTTAGTCCCTGGTGAGGATTTGCGTGCTGAGGATCTGGGAGGGTGCACTGTTCTCAGTCTCTGCAGGAAGTAGAGATGCTGCTGGGCCTTCTTGGAGATGGAGCTGGTGTTGAGTGTCCAAGTGAGTTTCTCTGCTATGTGACGCTCAAGGAACTCATACCATAAGTCTAGAATGCAACCACACTATAATTCACAGCAACATTCCACGCATAAAGTGAAGGAACACCCACAAACTGAAGAAACAGAAAGGAAGAAAGAGCACGGAAACTCTGAATTTTATGAGCATTGGGTGGAAAAACACCCAGAGAAGAGCGTGAAAGCTTATCAGTGTGCATTGGTGAACATAACTATGATCACACAAAGAACAAGGAGAGTTTGCAGGTGCCGGCGATTGTGCTGATTGGTGCCCTGGGTCTTCCTCTTGTGACTGATGCAGGTCCATTTCAGAACAAAAACGTCTTGGTCTTGGTGTTTTCTCAAGCATCTCCATACCCAACCTGCCTCCCTCCTCCCTTTAAAGCTGAGCTTGCAAGAATGTTCAACCGGTCAACTGGTAACTGGTCAAATGTAAGTGCCTGTTAACAAAAAGGAAAATTAAGGTTTCTGCCCCATATTATAAATATATACATACTTATTATATGCACACAGAGAATATTTTGGAAAACCTTGACTCACTTGAGGGCAAACTGTAAAATATTTCAAAATCATAATTTAAAACTTATGGTACATATATATATACACACACACACACACACTCGCGAGTGAAGAAGAGAAATCAATTTCACACATGTTAGCAGACTGTCTGAATAAAAACAGATGAAGTGAAGAGTGATAACCCCTTTTATTCACTCCAGCTGTTCCACTTGTCCCTAGAATCCCACAGAAGGCCACATCACAGCAACTGATTTACGGCCTTCAGAGCTATTGCATATCTGAGCCTAATAAATATATATGCAAATTAAAGTCTTTTTGAAAGCTGAGGACCAATTTAAAGTTGCGCCACACTTAAAATGTACATTTTATGACCCCTGAAATTTTCACTGAACCTGTTATTTTATATGGGTATAATTTATTCCCTCTCAGTGAGAGCATATAGCCCCTGGATTTTATTTTTAAGAATCTATTTCCATTGTACAAGAGGGCCATTCTTCTGCCTGATTGAGCCGAAGAATGTCCGGCGTAGCAAGGAGTCATGGAGGAATAGTGTTCGGAGAACTGCTTACTGACAAAAAAAGTCAGCACAATGAGCTGCTTCAAATAGACTTCTCACTGGTGTTTCAAAATAACAGGGAAATGGGTGAAGACAGAAGAGAAGTGATGCTCTCCTGGTTTAGTTACAACCTTGGTTCTGCACATGTGCTTTTACACTTGCCACTTGCAAGCCCATTTCTCATATAATCTCATTATCTTTGCAAAATAAAGATAAAGAATAAATATAATCTGAGGGACTGAGGGCCAAACTTACATAGGCACAGTGCAAAATAGGCTTTGAAGCAACTGCAATATGCACTTATAATGCATATGTATTTACTTAATTTACTGAGACTCCCACTTATCACACTTACTGTGCACTTATGAGGCACAGGGTTTTAAAGGCGCATTAAAATAATGAGGTTGGCACCAAGACTATGCGTGCATATTGTTGCTGCATCACATATTTAGCTCCACACCTTCTCACATATCTCACATCTGATCTTTTAAACTGTGTTGTTATTATGGTAAACATTCTTTCATGCTTTCGTGTTCAAGGCTAGTGTCACAGCCTAACTGCTATAGCTGCTATTATTAAAGGAAGTCTCTCAGCAGCATATCCTTAGAGACCCTAATGGAAATCTGATGCAAAACCAGCCACTGTGAGTTGCTCAAACTTTTGAGACCTGCCAGATATGAAAATATCTTCACCCACTATTTGTTTTAACATCCCACATCCCTCAAATGCATATGAATGAAGCAGAAAAGAACATTTCGCTTTTCACCAAGCACACGGCCTAGTCGCCTTATGTGCCTGTTTCGTACATAACATGCAGGCAGAATGACTGAGACTGACCCAAATGGTTTAGTACATTGAGCCCTGAGTATTTTGGTGTTCTGCGTTGCAGCATACATCTCATAGATACACTTACTGGACACTGAGTTTTCCTCTTCCATGCACTATTTCGTTCCTCATTCACTAACCCTTAATCAGTGGTAAGTTTTTCACCATGAATACATTTCCTTCCATGTTGTACTTGTATAACTATGCGTGTGACAAATAAAGAATCTTGAATCCTGATATGGTTGGCACAGAGATGTGTAAAATACAGCAATGCTGCTGTACCTGATGCATTTGTACTGGCACCAAACACACAATACCATGTTGGTGACACTGGTCTGCTGAGAATAGTCCATCATTTAAGTAACAGCATCTGGTCAGCAGTGGTCCTATGGTGGGCCTTTTCCATTGATGGAAAAGGTAAAGGGTGGTTGGCAAAGGACTGACAACATTTTCATTACATAAACATGACCCACCATAACAAAACATGGCTGTTGGTATGTTACGACTACTCATTGTCTCATCATTGTATTTAGTGTTTTAAGACTTTCTTGCTTTATTTTCAACAATTTCCTCTGAGATCAATAAAGTTTTCTGATTCTGATTCTTAATGTTTTGCAAAAGAATTTGATCCTTTTGCACATTGCATATCCCAGCATGCCGTGAGTTGATCTAGCAGGAAGGCTCAAAATGATCTGTGAATAGCATCCAATTCACACCCTATTCATCGCAGGGAGAAGATTGCAAATTGATTGTTCACTTTCTTTTTTTTTGGTGGAGCTCCATTTACTCTTTGTTCAATCTGATAAGAGCAGTGTTATCGTTACATAGGGTCAGTGCTAGTTTCTTAAGCTGATCCTGCATGTAGGCACAAACAAGGACAATAATAGCTCATATTAATCAAGTTCAGGAGTGCAAAGTAAACAAAAGGTTTTCTATGCACATTGCCTGACTTTAAGTACATGTTGTGAAATTAATCTGATCAACCTCTAAGTAATCATCGTTACATTTTGTTTAAATAGTAGACAAATGCAATATGATGTCTACCTTCTAATGATGTGATGTGCATAATACTGTGCATGCTTAATTAATACGTCAGGTGATATTTAAAGAAAATGTTAATTAACTTAAGGTCTTTTGTCTTTTCCATGTAGATCCTTCTTGCAGTTTTTAACGGGGAATTCAACAGGAGATTACAAGAGGGCATAATTGGACAGGAATAAATAAGCAAATTTTTCCAATTTACTCATATTCGTTAACAATGGTGGTAATATACAAAAGTGTTTTGATATACAACAAAGATGGCGGCGCGCACAGACGCAGCAGTCCCTCGCTCTCCGAGTTTTGTGCCGATTACTATGTGTTCTAATACACATTCGGGTGTTTTGAGTTTATGTCCGTGTGCACATAGTTCAGTATCTACGCCCCTCCCCCACCTGGGTCTCTCTGATCATATCACAATCATGCCGAGACCTGCATACAGAGCCAGAGTGAGAGCCATCAGACCAACACAAAAGGAGGTACGTGTGTGGCCAGAGGGGGCCT
>JBBJLS010000016.1:13643222-13659039 GCA_037577275.1 Bryconaethiops microstoma | reverse complement strand
ATTTGTGAATTACTGCTTTATTTTTTTATTCACATTTTCCACCCTGTCCCAACTTTTTCTGATTTGGGGTTGTAAAAAGAAACAACAGTCCATCATTACCTTAACACAAAACATGTTCCGATTTGTTTTACTCTTTTTTTTTTTTTTTTACTTCTATTTAATTCTTAAGATTTTCATTATAAATTTTATTTAGATCTCACTGAATATGTTATCACTCTTGGTTATGTTTTATAGTTTTCTTCCCATCAGACGCAAGTTACCCAGCAAAGAAGGTCAACGCTAACACATGCAGCCAGTCATTAAAAGTACACATCAGCCAAGTACACTTGGAGGAGAGCACTAATTGCTCAATTCTGGGTACACAAACAAACAGCTGGTCTTGTTTGGCAAGTACAAGGACAGAGGTGGTCAAACTAAGCCACTCATACCACACTTTTTCTGTGGTTACACTCTTAACAATAGGGAAAAAATGAAAATGTAGTTTAATTTGTAATGCAATGTATTTGTATAAAACTTCATCACCACTTTATCTCCTCGGTTGCTTTCCCTGTGTTCTTTCATGGAAACTTTTGACAATGATCAGAACTAGCCACCAGGACGCATCCTATCTACATTTGTATTGTTTTACCATTTTGCAAGAGGACATGCTACTTTGTAACAAACTCTTTAAAAATACATTTAGCAATTTCTGAGTCAAAAAAAAGAAAATATGCAATCAGATCTAGATGGAAATGAAACATTTTGTAAACATAAGACATCAAAAACAAATCTGAATCTTACCACTCGCGCTGAAACTGAAGATATATGTATCATTACACCTAAAATCAATATGTACGATAAGAAGTCGTCTTGAGAACTCTCTCTGTTCCTGAGGCTGTCTGAAAGTCAGGCCTCTCAGACAGTGAGAAAATAAAAAGGCAACATGACTCTAGGCGGAGTCTGCCCCAGCCCGCTGTATCATCAACACACAGAGTTAGAAAGCTTCTCCATCTCATAATACTGAGACGGGGCCACAGGAGGGCTGTGAAGACTGAACCATCAGCTCTCTGAGTGCTCTGCTAATCTCACAAATCCTGCTCAGGCTTCAACGGGACAGCAGTTACTTTTACATTTAGGTAAAGAATACACTGACACACACTAATACAAACAAGACGTAGTGTCATACATGTGTGCCATAAGCATTATATACATATATGCACATATTTCCACACGGTATATTTTGTATGCACACTTATTGCCCAAAAGTATGCGGGCACAAATCCTTACAGATCTGTTGTTTTACGCACACCCATTGCTGAGCAAAAGCACCTAGCAATAGAATCTCTTCAGATTCTGAATGGGTGGAACTGAAGCACTCAGTGAATTTAAATGTGCCATTGTCACAGGATGTCACATTTGCCACAAGACAGTATTTGAAATCTCTACCCTGCTAGATCTGCCCTTGTCATCTGTAAGTGGTACTATTATGAAATGGAAACATCAAGGGGCAGCATCAGTACAGCCATGATGCTGGAAACGACACAGACACACAGAACCCCAAGTACCGAGGCACATTGTGCATAAGGAAACCACCTCCTCTGATGTATCACTCACCACAAAACTGCCTCTGTAAGCAGCAACAGCACAAGAACTGCATGTCACAGGCTTCACGGAAAGTGCTTCCATAGCCAAGCAGCTGTACACAAATCAAAGATCACTATATGTTATGCCAACCATTGCGCTGAGTGGAAATCACGCTGCCACTGCAGCCTGCGGTCGCAAATCATGCTTTACTATCTGTCAGTTTAACGGACGAATTTGGGTTTGGTGGATACCAACACCTTGAACTGAATTAGAAATACAGTGTGACCCCCAAAAATCAGTAAACAGCTCTGTAAATAGTATAACACCCCCAACACAAACTGACACAGTGACACACAGACAGACATGGACACAGCAGAAAGTCATACACATTCACATAAACCAGCCTATGCATGCACATGCTCTCTTTGTCTTTCTCTCCATCTTTCTCTCTCCCCTCTCACACATACATACATACATACATACACAGACACACAGACATACACATACACAAACACACACACAAACACACACACCTCATGGTAGGGGTAGTTAGGTAACAAGAAGAGAATGGACAGAAAGAATAAAACATACAGGGAGAGAAAAAAATAGAGAGATGGACAGACAGAATAAGAAAGATGAGACCATAGGGAGTCCTGATTGCAAAATTATGAGTAAAGTGCACACTGTGGAGACATCAACAACACTCCACCCCCTCTCTTCCTCCCACACGTCTTCATTTTTCCTCCTTCATTCTGCTCCTCTATCCACTCTCTGCTTCATCTCATTCTCCGCTTCTGTTTTCCTTCATATTTTACCTCTTCTCTCCTCCTCGCTGTTTAGATTTCTGTGCCCTGTTGCTGTAGTGTGTTTATGTATGCTCTGTGTGTGTGTGTGTAAGCCTTTATGGAGCAGCTGCTCTCAGGGATGTTTACTCCCTCAGGAGTTGAAATATTGATCATTTCCGAGCCTGCCGGCCCAGCCCATATATAATTGAAAGGAGTCTTCCAGCTCACATCAAGAAGGAGGAGGAGGAGTTAAAGAAGTCACAAAATGCCCCCGTCAGCCTCGTAGCACATGAATCAAACCACATGAGAGAGATGTATGGATTTTGTCAACCAGGTTACAGCGCGCTGCCCAAGTTCATATTGACAGGCGGTAACAGACGGCACATGAAAGCATCCTGCAGGGGCCTGCGCCAGTCACACACACAGAACACGTGAATGTCATAATTACCCTATGAAAGGAGTTTTACCATGTTTTGTTTATTTACTTTACATAGTAATTACACAACATGAAATGGTTACAAACAATTAGTCAAACTCTAGTGCCACTGTAATTTATGTATAAATAAATAATGTGGGGCGTGCCACAATTAATTACATAATCTTATTTATTGTTTAAGCTCACCACAATCATTTTCTTAGCTTTCACAATTACAGTTACATTGCAACCAAAATTTCAGTGTGGGCTCATGAGGCTCAGTGAGTCCTGTGGGTTGAAACAAATGCATGTGAAATAATGTCTGACTGGTGCTGTATTGCTTATCAAGGGCAGGAGTAAATAATGCTTGTTTATCTGACCTCAAGCCATTATCATTTGGGAGCTCCTGACACCTAGAAAACGAGATAGCTAATCAGACAATTTAAGCTTGTACTTTAATATTTTTTACTCATATAGCCCTATTAGAGTGGGTTACGAATCCAACATCAATAGGCCTATATGCGTAACTTTTTTGTCACTAAATGACAACTACACTACATATTAAAACTTCTGTCACTTCATGCCACCATATAATACTCAGGACTGTGAATTTATCCAGCTGACACAAACCCTGGGATTGAAGCACCTTTAATGGTTTCCCTGCCCTCACACAGCCACTTTAACTTAGGAAGAGTTTGGTGATGAGCTAAGTGCATCAAATCATTTACAGGATGCAACAAACAAAAATCTTTTTGGTCAAAGCTAATGCAGGCCAGTCTTTGGCTACGTTACTTCAGGGGGTTGTTAATGTATTTTTCCTATATTGCAAGGGATATCCTAATATGTAGCAACATAACTATAACAGTGTTTTGCTCATATAGTACATATACTACAAACAAAACATCAAAATATACAGGCCAGGGTTATTCAAGGACGACTGCTTGGAATAAATTATCTAGCCTACATACATGTTTGAAAGAGGACATAATGCTTATGAAACAATCTAAGCTCTAAAGACTCTCCCCAATATAGAACCGTAGGCTGTAGTTAGATCACTGCACATGCTCCATCAGAGGAGTGATAGGTGATAGAGTTAGGCTTTACGGCTTACTGGACTGCAGCTCAGTGTGAGCAGCCTGAGGAGGACAAATGGCCACAGCATCCCAGGCAAAGTGGAGGAGAGCAGGACACTTGAAACTTTCCTCCACAAAATAATGCATCTTGTTTAATTCTCTGGGCCTCTAAGAACAGACTGTTTTCTATTGACACAACCATTATGCCGTTTGCCTAAAGGCAGGCGAGAGCTGTGCTTAATTTTACACAGAAAAGAGCAAAAAGGAAACAGTTTAGCCTCCCTGTAAGCCACATCACTGTTGAAATGCAAACAGAAATTGGCTCAACCCATGTTACCATAGTGCCCTCTGCTGGTCAGACTTGCCAAAAGCATGCAATGAGGATTATCCATCTTCTCGAGGCACTTGGTTAGGCCAACCAGTGATTCATGAGGTTTTTAAAAGGCTGAATCTATACACAGAAAGCCTGTGAGTCACACTCTGGAGTCATCAGCAGTACCACCACCAAGCACTGAAGGCTAGACAAGGATTAAGCCTATAATGATCCAGGGACATGAGGGATTGGGGGGGGCGGGGGGGTGTTGCGTGGGTTGGACGTAAGTGGCTGCTGAGAGAGCTTTAGGCCCAACTGTCACAAACTCACTGTCAGCATATGCAAGCACCACATTGAAGTCGCAAAAATATATATATTAAGACTGAAGCATTTCTGCCTGAAGTGTCGAATACTTATTAATCCAAGGATGTCAGGTAAGGGGGAGTTCAAATTCACGCTTCCGGTATCATCTTCATGAAATATTTGAACATAATAATAAAGCTTTTGAAATGAAAGGAAATAAATATATCAACACAAGCTAATCCTATTGCAACTTTTGTGAATGTAATATCTTCAGTTTGATGTGACGCTTCATTCTCTTAAACCAGGACCGTTGCACAATCCTCATATCAAAGCAAGGATTGGTAATTAAGTTTCATCCACCAATCCTATTGTCTCTCAAAAACATTTGTTTTTGCCACAGCTCTCCTCTATTACAGGCAGGCCAGAAGGCAGAGCAATGCTTTAATACTATCTCCTCTCTCCCCTAATCACTCTTTCTGTTCGGTAGTCTTTCTGTGAGGCGTATATTAAAACGCATCCATCACAGCTGACAGGCCTTCTGCAATCTCACGCAGTCATTCCCTCTGCTGCTGCCGCTCCCTTCTGATCCCACACAAGCACCCGTTTGGGGAGAGTGCTAGGGGTTTGGACTTCCAGACAAACATCAGGGATTTCCCCTCAGACTACAGGTTAGGAACTGAACTTCAGCTGAATTCTCAAGCAGCCTGTCCCACCATCGGCAAAATAACTTGTTAGATAAGAAATGCCAGTAACAACATCTCTACGCTTTCTGCCTTTTTTGTATTTTGAAGTGGAAAGAATTGATACACCTTGTCAAATTAAATGGTTTGCTAAGTTTAACATGTTGAAATAAATAAATAAATAAATTCCTCCCCCTCAATATGAGCTGGACTATGTTGCTGTAGGTGATATAAAGTAGGCAGGTCAACAACGACACAGACAGACTGCGGTTACCAACTGTAAAGAACAGCGGTTGCTACATTTTAAAGAATAGCCAAAACCCTGGCCAGGCCTAGACCTGTGATTGGACAAAATATTCAGGGCAGTTAACTGGAATGTCTGGGGTACCCAGCACACACAAAGTAAGAGAAGTTGTGCATTCTCCATGATGCCAAAGATTAAGCAACAGTTCTCAACTGATCATGCAGAAAAGGACCACACAGTGCCATCTAGAGGGCTGAATAAAACAATGCAACTTTATGATGATAAATACGATATTTGTCATTATGGTGTGAAATTACACTACACTAACAATATGCATTCCTACGTATGTCATGGATAGTTGGTGCTCATAGCACACAGAATTGCTGAATTTTGTTGATAAGTGAAAACAAAATGTCAGTCCTGTTCAGTAGGATTTAGTGTGAAATGTTAAATTAAAAGGGCCCCACAGTGGCGCAGTGAGTAGTGCTGTTGCCTCACACCTCCAGGGTTGGGGGTTCGAGTCTGGGTCTTTGGTTTCTCCCACAGCCCAAAGACATGTATGTCAAGTGAATTGGGGATTCTAAATTGACTGTAGATGGGTAAGTGAATGGTGTGTGTGTGTGTGTGTGTGTGTGTGTCTGTGTGGCATTCCACCCAGGGTGAATTCCTGCCTCACGCCAGTAGACTCCAGGTACCCACAACAAATGAATGAATGTTAAATTTTAAAAAGGCACTCATACTTTTGTATTATGGGACCACTGATAAGTGCTAATTCTCTACACCATTTAGTGAATCAGTGCTTCATTCTAAGCTGCTATACATGTCATGAAGAAACTCATTTAAAAATATTTTTCACAATCGAGGTAGGCTTAGAGCAACTCAAGTCTAGAACCTCAGAGAGTTCCACAGTTCTGTACATCAAAGTATCTTCTAATACATTTAACATCCTATATAACTGAGCATATTCACATGTATTCTGAAACAACTCACTCCTTTATTAGTTATATGCCTGTGGATAAACAGGAAATTTGGCCACATTTTCCTAGAAAAAATGAGTCCAAAAAGTTTTTCTAACATTGGTTGCAAGTGATGTGTTCTCTTTCTTTGTTTAGAGAGGACATTTAGAGTTTAGAGTTTCCACAAACGTTGCCTATATACTGTGGTATATACAGAGCTCCACAAAGTTCGTTTTACCTGTGAACAACACAACTAAGAGATTCTCCATCATTAGGAGGCATCATAGAGCTTTAGTAATGTATCTTCACAATTCAATTATAAAGTAGATTTTTAAACAGCTGTCCCACCTCATTGAAAGGCACAGTGATGTGCTGGCTGCTCGCCCTTGCTTGGTGGGGCTCGCTTTTCCACGTCCTCCCAAAAAAGTGCTGCCGCTCTGAGTCAAACAGGGAAATACGCAGCTGGTGTTCACCTGTTTTCCCCTCCTCTGACTGGTAACACATAAAGCATCAAAAAAGTCAGCAGCCTAGAAGTGTAAATTCCAGTAAGAGCAACAAACTAAAATTCGAAACAGTTTCAACCTGTCAAACAACTGGGAATCTGCATTAATGTATTTGGGGACCACAAATCCAGTGGAAAGTAATGAAACGACTGGAAATCATGTAATGCCTTTGCATTCAACTTGCTCTATTCAGCGGGAGGATACATGGATTTACTGGGGCAGCTGGTGGCCTAGTGTTTAGGGAGCTGTCCCTGCGTCGTGAGTTTGAATCCCAGCGCACACACTGCTGGGATTCACTGCCTGCCCACTGCTTCACTTGGTGAATGGTTAAAAGTAGAGAAAGAATTTCACATTGTTCACACTGTGTACTGTGCTGTGATGTGTATAAGGGGATCTACAATGGGACACATTACCTAGATTTTCCTATTTCCTGTTAAACCAGTTGTGATCATCACTACTAACTAAGATCATTGGAGAATTCCAACTTTGTACATACAGACCAAAAAAAAAGCAGAGGGCTTTGCATACATTTCAAAGTAGAGTCTCAATGTCCATGAACTGGAGCGAGTCATGAGCATTATTATTATTATACACACACACACATAAAATCCCCTTACCTGCTTTGTGTGAAGGCCGTCCACCTGTTTGAGCACCAGTCGAAAGGCTTGGGTAGGCCCTGCTGCCGCCGCCAGGCGGGAGCTCTGGCTGTGAGGGGGGACCACTCGCTTTTCCCCAAATATTCTCCTCCACTCAGACATCTGTCCTGCAGCCCCCATTTGCTGCCACGATGCGATGGTCAATGTTCAGAATCACTAGCCTCTTGTCAAAAAACTGAATTCCGAACGGATTCTGAATTACGAGCATCTGTAAAGAGCCTGCTTGAACTTAAGGCTCTTCAGATTCCCCCATTCAAGCTGCTGGTGTTTCCTTTAAGATACAAACATGTCGCTAAGGTTGTTCACCACTCACAGCACCTGTTTAACAATACAGAGAACAGAGATTTATTTCAGGCCCGTTTCCCTGTTGCTTGTGTCTCTTCTCACACGCCTTTGCTCTTTTATTTCTCGGCTGCACTGCTAGGCTAGCTTTGCTTCTGCTTCAGCTTCCCTACAACCGCTCACCTGCCCGTTTGTTTGGTCTCGCCTGCTAGCAGCAGCGCAGTAGACTGCAGTTCACGTTATCTCTTCAAATGGTTTGCTATTTAAACATTACGTGAACGTCCTATCTATTTTAATATAATGTTCTAAATGATATATTTACCGTAGGGAAGACGCTAGACAGCTCTCCATTCAGCCAAGACACTGGCCATGTTGTTTACAACGGGAGCTTGGCAGCTGTTACCAAGGCGACCAGAGCTGTAGGCGCGCGTTATCGCCCTCTGCTGGGCAGGCGGTCAAACAAAGCAGTTCCCATTCATAAGTATATTATATGGACAAAAGTATTGGGACATCTTAAGTCAAGTCAAGTCAAGTCAACTTTATTGTCAATTTTGCCATATGTACTGGACATACAGAGAATTGAAATTACGTTACTCTCAGACCCTAGGTGCATACACGTAACATTAACTACAAGAGGTACAAATTAAAAATGCAATAAATATGCAATAAAAGTACAAATTATTAATTATTGCCTCTTAATTATTTAAATCCCCGCTTACTGCCGGTAAAGGGCAATCCTAATGCTTCAGCAAACCAAGACATTATTGATAATGCCCAAGCTTCCAGTATTGTGGACACAGTTTGGGGAAGAAGCTTTCCTATTCCAGCATGACTGTGCCCAGTGCACAAAGTAAGGTCCATAAAGACGTGGTTGGATGAGTTCAGTGTGGAAGAACTTGATTGGCCTGCACAGAGCCCTGACCTCAACCTCATCCAACACCTTTGGGATGAACTGGAACAGAGACTGCGAGCCAGGCCTTCCCGTCCAACATCAGTGCCTGATCTCATAAATGCTCTACAAAATGAATGGGCACAAATTCCCACAGAAATGCCAAAATCTTGTGGAAAATGTAATTAAAAACAAGACACGCTTTCTTTGTGTTCTCTTGACAGTACCAAAACATTTATATTTATTTTAATTAATTTGTTACTGTAATTACCCTGCTTATACCAAAGAAAACCACAGTGCATACCAAAGAAAACGTGCATGGATAAATTGCAGTACAGTCTATACAGGGGAAACATCGGTATTTTACATTCTAACACATTCTGTGCAGTATGAATACAGGTTTCACTTTTTCTTTAAGGGTAATTTATTAAGCTGAGTTTAAAATGAAATTAAAGTGTTTTGGGAGCATATTTAGGGGCATATTTAGAGTTTACACTACAAAAAACCCCGACAATTGCGGGGGTTAAGATCCTAGAGCGCCCACGTATATATATATATATTGATCAATGCATTAATATTTATTTATTAATCACGGAAAAAAAAGCTTTAAAAAATTTACCGTGATTAATCGCACCACGTGAATTTAACCCGGTCCGGTGTTCTTTCAAAACATGCTACCCATCGAGATGTGCTACCGTGTGTCATGGTTCAAGTCTGCGACCGCTGGGGGTCCCACACCTGAGGATAGTTCCGCTGATAAATAATTAGACCTGGACGAGTTATTTAAGGAGTTCCTATCCTCAGATGCGGCGTGGAGCATTCCAGATTCAGCGGATTATCTTCGATTCCTTTCTATCACCTCCTCTATTCATTGTCCGTTATTTCTTTTCCTAGTTCTAGCTCAGCCCTCGTGCCAGTTATTTTCCGTTATTCTCTGTATGTTCATAAATAAACTCACTTGCACTATGGAAGTCTGCACGTGTACGTCAACTCCTTCTCGGTCCAGAAAGGACCCCTCAACTGTGACACCGTGCCCTTCTGCATTATGACTGCACAGACATATAGAGACACACAGTCAGATACAGTAAAAAGGCTAAATGAATTGAATTTAAAAATCTGTAGAAAAATCTCAGTTTGAAACGCACTATGCTACACAATGCTGGATATAAATCCTATAGATAAGTAACTTGACTTAATGGTAGTTAGGAGTATGTTATTGCATGTAGTAGAGATAAGCAGTCTATAAATAATATTGACATAAGTAGTGATATTCACATGGTAAGACTACTGCACATAATAATCATAAGATATTGTACATAATGAAATTATTTAGCACCCATTAAGAAAACTTCACATGATACTGCATATGATAAGACTATTGCACATAATAAGAAATTACACAATGATAACATTTTAGCACCTAATAAGAATATTGCACATAATAGTAAGATAAAAATGCACATAGTGATATGTAGTAATACACATGATAGTGATTTAGACCTGATAAGAAATTACACAAAGTAGCATTAAGCATCAGGGGCAGCTGGTGGCTTAGTGGTTCTAGTGGCACCACTGAACTATCCTTGAGCAAGGTACCATTCACACACACTGCCCCCCAGGCGTGTGTGTTCCTGGCTGCCTGCTGCTTCACTTAGTGAATGGGTTAAATGTAGAGAACAATTTCATGCTGTTCACTCTGTGTGCTGTGGTGTGTTCACGTATGACAAAATTGTCACTTTACACTACCGCACAGATTATTGTGCCGATGTGTGACAAAGGGAGGAGTTTTAGGGTCTCGTGGCTGTGGGAAGGAAGCATTTTTTGTGTAGAAAGAAAAATATGTTGTACTCCTTATTAAAGGCATCAGTTGGTGAACTAAATCCACTAAGCACAATAAAGTTTAAACTTCAGCAGAGCAATTGATTTAATAACATACATGACATCTGTGGCACCAGTTGATGATGGGTTACAAATGGAGTGCATAGAGTATCCATATGACTGTAACAATACATGTTACACGAGAAGACACATAGGAAACACATACTGAGTTTGTCTAACTGCAAATCATGCCTATAGTCTTGCTCAATGCCAAGAATCAAAAAAGAGGAAGGAGGCACACACACACACACACACACACACTCACATACACACACACACACACACACACACACACTGGACACAGAAGATAGAAGCTTTTCTCTAGAGGGTGAGTACAAAACTAATCAATACAGAATTTATTTAATATGTATACAGCATTATACATCCATTATATGATATAACACTTAATATCTCAGCGCTACTACTGTATGGTCATCATAACATCAAAAATCCTTAATGTTAGTTTAAAAAAAATCCATGTATCTATCATAACTATATTTGATATCATTTCATTTGTGTGTGTTTCTTTTTCTGCTTGTCAGAAAAAGAAACTAATGGATTCAGAATTTGCCAGCATCCTGCACTTGATATTACTATTACATATCCAAGGTACTGTATCCGACTTGCTTGCTATAATATCTATCCTGCATATTGTGTGTAAAATGTGCTACGAAAACATTAACAATTTTTAATAATCTTTTAATGCTATCTAAGCTTTGCCTTACTGTAAACCTCAAAATGTTTACAAATTATATACGATAAACATGTAAACTTGCACTTTATAAAAATGAAACTTACATTTGTTAAGTCAAGCAGGTTTTATTGTCATTTCAACATTAGTGTGTTACATGAGCAAAAATGGAGAACAGAGGTGGACAGCAAAAAAATATAGCAGCAGAAGTCAGAGAATGTGCAGTATAATAAACAGAAGGCTATTTACAGAGGTAAATAAGGTCTGAGTCATTTGTATAAGCCAGAAAGTAAAGTGGGCCCATATAGCCATGCATGACCATACCACAGCACAGTATATAGTGGGAACAATGTGAAATTCTTTCTCTGCATTTAACCCATTCACCAAGTGAAGCAGTGGGATGCCACCAGGGGATGCCCGGGGAGCAGTGTGTGGGAACGGTACTTTGCTCAAGGGTACCACTGTGGTGCCACTAGCAGTTCTGGGATTCGTAGAGGAGAGGGTATGTTGGTGGTGCGTGTGTGTTGGGTTACAGTTTAGGTTTCAGTTAAGGAGTTAAGGAGTCTGATGGCCTGAGGGAAACTGTACCCCATTCTGGAAGTGGAGGCTCATAATGCTACGGAACCTCTTGCCAGATGGGAAGAGGGAGAAGCGAGTCTGGGTGGCGTGGGGTGGGGTGGTCATCTCCACTAAGGAGGTGCTAATGCTCAGTGGGGAGAGATCGCATCATGTCCTCCTTAAGTTAACAACCATCTCTTTCATTTTATCCACGTTCAGGAACATGTTGTTGCCTCTGCACCAGTCCGCTAGCTGTCCCATCTGCTTTCTGTATACTGCCTCATCATTCTTGCCGATCAAACTCACCACAGTTGTGTCATCAGCAAACTTGATGATGTGGTTTGAGCTGTACATTGCTTGCACAAGTCATGGGTCAGCAGTGTGCAAAGCAGAGGGCTAAGCACACAGTCTGGGGGGGCCCTGTGCTCAGCGTGGTGGTGCTGGAGATGTTGACTGACTGAGGTCTCCCAGACAGGAAGTCTAGGATCCAGTTACAGAGAGAGGTGTTTAGGCCTAGCAGTCTCAGCTTCCCAGGCAGATGCTGGGGAATAATGATGCTGAATGATGAACTGAAGTTGGTAGAGCCACTGTAGGCTGCAGCCTCCCTAAACATGTCCCAGTCAGTGTGCGGAAAACAGTCCTGATGAGCAGAGATGGTGCCTGGGGGATAGATCTTCGTCTGCTTTTGCATAGGCTTGGCGGTCTGTACGCTGAGCTAAGCATGATGCACACGTGATCGGAGTAGCCAAGGTTGGATTATGCACAAGCAATGTTTGTATAAACACAGTCCAGCATGTTCACCCCCTTGTTGGAAAGTCCACATGCACAAAAACTTGTGTATTTGTAGTGTACAGTAATGTAAACTTGTAGACTTGTTCTGTACTGTTACTGTGTATATACGGTACTGTTAACTTGTTATCTTGTAAATGATGTATCTGTTTTTTAATAATTCTTTGTACATATAAAAAAAGTGACTTTTGATGAGAACAGTGCAAAAGTATGCTCGTCGTTTTGTGTGTGTGTGTGTGTGTGTGTGTGTGTGTGTGTGTGTGTGTATGTGTGTGTGTGTGTGCGCGTGCGTGCGTGCGTGCGTGTGTATTGTTTTGCAGGTTCTCTGGGTCTGAGACACTGGACTGTGAAATGTGAGAAAGAAAGTATCTGTGCTTTGAGAGGGTCAGAGGTGTACCTCAGCTGCTCTTACTCTCACAGCAACATCCAAAGCATAATGTGGTTCAACCCCAAACAGAAAGCTCAGTGGAGGAGTGAGGACTACCCAGAGGATCTGGCCTTAGACTCAGACTACGCAGGCCGTGTGGACTACATAGAGACCACTAACTCTACATGCCGTCTGAGAATAAGAGATGTGAGAGAGAGAGACTCCGGAGAATATCGCCTCATGTTCTTTACAACAAACGGCCAGACATATCTCAGCTCAACAGCAGTGAACATGACAGTCACAGGTAACATTCCATCTGGACTGTATGATGGTATGTGGTGGACTGGTTGCAGTATGTCAGGCTGATTTGTTCACTTATATTTACTAACACAAGCTGTATGATTAGACTTTATCCATCAAGATACATTTACTGTCATTTACAGCATTATGTAGCCAGCTTGGGGGTGGGGGGGGGGGGGTTCTCATAGTTCCTGTGTAAACCTAAAGAAGCAAACTTAGGATAATAATGGCTAATGAGTACATTTGGCATATGGGGGAAATGTAAACTGGATTTTTCAACAGTCCATCTGCAAATTCCATTTAGATGTACAGGTGATGGCCCATCCTGGCAGCATGCACAGGAAAGAGCTGCCAGTAAACCTCATCTGCCACACGTCCTGCAAACTGAACAACTTCTGGTGTATCTGGAATAAGAACGGACAACGCGTAGACACGACATCATATTGGAATTCTGAGCCTCTCGTCTTAACTAGCTCAGATGGAGGCAGCTACTCTTGTTCAGTTAAGGACTCGGGCAAAAGAGTATATTCACCTGCAGTGTGTGAGTGTCAAATACATACGCTAAAGCATTATTTCCCAACCCTGGTCCTGGACACAGTTGGGAAACACAGTTTTAAAATATGTCATAGACAAAAGCCTCTCTCATGACGTCCTAGGAATGGGGATGCGCCAGTATGAAATGTATGGGCCTATTGCTTATTGTAGACAATACCGATGACAGCTGTTCATTTCAGTTTTTTTTTCATAAAAGAAAATCCACATACATATTTGCATATACTGCTGATAATTTTGTTTCCCATTCATCAGTAATTACTGTATCAGCTGCTAATGTAATGTTCACCCCAAATAAGTAAAAAAACATGACAAAAATAGCATAAAAACTGTAATTACAAGAAATCATTAGCTCATTAGTGCTCATTAGTTAATGACCTAAATGTGTATAACTGTGTATTAATGACTGTGAATATTGCAGGTGTTTTGGGTAAGAACTGTTTGGATGTAACCTATACAGACAGAAGAGTCTGTGCTTTAGAGGGCTCGACAGTCGACATCCCCTGCACCTTCTCATACCCCAGTGATCAAACACTCAATGAAACATACTGGTTTTACAATCAGATTGACATGAAATACTTACAGCAGTTTACAGATCGTATAGAGTACATTGGAGCCCATGAGAAGAACTGCACTTTGAGGCTGACCAGCCTAAAACAGAACGATTCTGGAAACTACCAATTTGATACTGCCTCAAGGGTCTTCCGTGGTTATCCAGGAGTCCAGCTGACTGTCACAGGTAAATCATGTTACTAAATCTGCTCGACTTTTGAGGAAACAAATCCAAAAATAATACAATTTTTGTACCTTATTTCTGATCGGGTAGTTATTCATTGCTTCATTGTAAGCCGTTTTACACAAAAGCCGTTTTTACACAGTTACGGCTGGGTTGTCAATGTGTCCTGTGGAAGATTGCATGTTTCTTACAGACTGTCTGTACAGTGACAGCAGAGTTTGTCACACTCTTCGGGCTCACACCCAGCCTTAATTTTTAATTTTTTACTTTTTCCCCAACTTTGGGCACCATGTATATTGGTAGGGTCAGGATCCATCACTTAGATTTGTAAGCTCTTGTTTAAGACCAAAATGAATTTCTGACACAAATTGTCTTGGTAACTGCTTTTGAGGTCAAAGGAAAATGATGTAAATCAGTCTGAAGCCTATATGTTTGTATCTTTGTATTCATAGGTGTGCAGGTTCGTGCTGTTACACTGTCTGGACAGACAGTAGTACTGAGCTGTATAACCACCTGCTCTTTCAGTGAAGATACAACTTACATCTGGTACAAGAATGGACGACCCATAACTAACAAATTCACCAAATACAATAAGCTTTACTTGGACCTGTCCAGCTACAAGAAAACAGACAACTATACATGTGCTGTGAAAGGTAATAAAACACTTCAGCCACCTGAGCTTGCACCAGCATTCCTTAAATGTGTAGATGTTCACTTTTTCACAAGCAATGAAAAAAAAAAACATGTTCATGATGATGAATCACAGGCTATTCATGTGCATCTCAAATATCAGGGTCTGATGCATGACTGTGAATCAACACATTATGTAGTTACAACAACTCAGGAAGTGATTCATGCACACAATCTTTTAGGCTTAGCAGCAAATCTCTCACCTCTGTGACAAACCATGAAGAGTGTTTGTGTGGTGTGAACAGTTCAGCCACAGGTTAAGCTTCTTTGGTTGATTATCTGAACTATGATTGATTTAGGATTGCTTACAAGTGTGTACATGAGGTGTTACGGCAGGGGTGGACTGTGGAACAGCCGTCGGCCCAAGATGCGGCCGAGATGCGCATAAAACATATAAAATTCCCCCAAAGGTTTGTTTTTGATCGACTGTTTATATTATGGTAAAGAGTTAATTAGCTGCCAGAGGCCCCGGCCTTCTTACCATTTAGCCATCCATCAAGAGTAACACTACAGATGTTCAGATAGGGGTCACATGATACTAGCAATCCTCTTCTATTGTACACTGTGAGTACATTCAGGTCCCTTGCTATAGTG
>JBBJLS010000016.1:13601785-13614244 GCA_037577275.1 Bryconaethiops microstoma | reverse complement strand
GTGTGTGTGTGTGTGTGTGTGTGTGTGTGTGTGTGTGTGTGTGTGTGTGTGTGTGTGTGTGTGTGTGTGTGTCATAGAATGACATGGGAGGACAGCGTAGTTTGGTAAATAAGTGGACAACATTTCTGAAGACTCGACTCGTCTGCTCTGTGCCTGGCAACGATGGCAGTGAAACACATTTTGATGAGCTCAGTAAGAACGCACAAACATTCACAAACACACATACACACACACACACACACACACACACACATGCACGCACACACAAACATACCAGATTTGTGCATAGACATTTTGGGGAAGTTAGACCTCATGAAAATAAAAGACAGCCTGAACTTACGGACCATGTATTTTTTGAATGTACCATTTCCATTAAGGCCTTTACATATATGCGCCTATTCAGTCTACTCAGTTAAGTTTGCCCATTCACAATAAAGTTTTCAGGAGTGTTTCTAATCAGACTGCTTTTTGAGGTACCATGACAACCAATCAAGGAACTTAAAATAAATGATATGCAATATTTGTCACACAAAACCACAAAAGCTTTGTAAATTGACCTCAGGGGAAAAAAATTAATGCAAGAAAATTGTAGAATATGGGATAGAATATGTATTTGGATTCACAAGAAATAATAAAATAATCATAACAGAATACAAATGTCTGTTTACAGGAATTATGCAATAGTTTTATTTTTTAAATATACTGTTTATGCACAGGCACACACACACACACACACACACACACACACACACATTTACTCCTCTCAATCGTACACTCCTGTCAAAGAGTCCCAAGTGTCAGTTTTAGTGTTGATGACTGGGGGCCGTGTTTACTTAACCTTTGCTCCTCATATCGCCCTTCAGGGGACGTGTTCCTGCTGCAGACGCGGGACAGGAAGAATCCCCTGGTCTACACCGTCTTTTCAACTTCTAGGTCAGAGGGCATCAGGGGTCATTCAGTATTCTTTATCTGTTAAAAGAGCTTCACTTATTCATACATAAATGTTTGCCCAAGGCATGAAATTGTACTTTATAATGTTTTTGCTACTGGCCTCCGTTATAAAGTGTTCCAGCAACGAATTAACAGAGTGTGCATCTCTCTCTCCCACTTGCAGTAGTGTATTCCGAGGCTCAGCCGTGTGTCTGTACACTATGAATGACATCCGTAGGGCATTTTTGGGACCGTTCGCCCATAAAGAGGGACCCAATTACCAGTGGGTGCCCTACCAGGGCAAAGTTCCCTACCCTCGACCAGGCATGGTAAGCTCCTCAGTGTAACAAGAAATTATGCTTAGTGCATTCTGGTCGTTTTAATATACTGTCAGAAAAATGATACTGTACAGGTACCAGCACTATACAAACAATGTAAATATACCCTCAAAGGTACAACAATGGCTCTAACTCTAAATTGTTTGTACTGTCCACTTTCTGCCATAACAATGCAAATTTCCCACTTGTGGGACTAATAAGGTTTATCCTATTTTGAACTAATAAGGTTTATCTTATCTTAAGAATCAACTTTGGAACTTAAGCGTTTTATAGGTAAAACACATTCTCTTTCCTTGGGGAAAGGAGCACATTTGTACCTTCCTTTTCATAACTTAGTTATTTTAAATACAATAATGAAATAAAAAGCCTGGAGTCAAGTCAGAAAGAGACTAAAAAGTACCTTTAGTTTCCTTTCTAAAGATACAAAATATGTATTTCCCCAACAAATTGTGGAGTATTGCTCCAGGGACAGTTTAATAACATTTTGTGGACATTCTGGTAGATTCTTTCTACATTTACTTGAAATGCCATTCAAACCAACATACTGCAATATGACAAAATTATCTCCTAAATATCACCAAAATTGGGGTCAAACCTCAAGGCAATTAACTATGTTGTTAAAAGATACATACAGTATCATACAGAGATAAAACATCTAAAATGGACAGTCACAATAACATGCAACCCTAAAAGCCAATGGAATACTCTTTTATACACATTCACTCTTCATGCTCTCATTCTGTGTATTTCTCTGTTTCATGTTCAGTGTCCCAGTAAGACATTTGGCAGTTTTGAGTCCACTAAGGGATTCCCAGACAATGTGATCCAGTTTGCTCGTCATCACCCCCTGATGTATAACCCGGTAACACCGCTGGGGGGCCGTCCAACGTTCCTACGCACCGGCATCCCCTACAGCTTCACACAGATCGCAGTGGACCGAGTCAACGCAGCCGATGGTCACTATGACGTCATGTTCATCGGAACAGGTCAGAGAGGATTCGTCTGTGTCTTACAGTGCTCGCCTAGACTTGGGAACGTTTTACATCACTATTCAAACTCCGAAAATCACTGGATTATTTTTAGCCATTTTATTGAGTGCTTATTTGGTCTGCTTCATTGAATGATATACTGGCGACCTACAGTTATATTTGTATTTGCCAAAATATTACAGACAGCAATCCCTTGATTAGCAAATTTTTCACAGCATCAGAGACTGAAACTTGCAATCTCTTGAATATAAAGCAAGACCTTAGACAGTAACTGGACATGAGTAACCCCACTCAATATGTTTTGGCTCTGTACTATAAATTAAGTATGACTTTGTGCTTTTTACTTTCTTGCGAAACACCAGGCATGATTAGCAGAACTAAAACATGTAAAACACAGTAAAGCTGTTATAATGAGAATAACATGTTATAACACAACTTGGTAAGAAGTTGTGTTATAACATGTCAGAAAACTATTTAAAACTGCAAAGTTTCTACTGTTTGACGAAAACTAATGGAGTATAAAATTAAACCTTCCAAATTTAACGTCAGTATAATCAGCTGGTTGAGTTTTGGGCTCTTTAAAATTCATCTCAACCACAGAATTGCTTTTAGCCCACACCTACTATCTATAAATGTCATATCTTTTAAGATGATATTTATATACATCTGTGACTGTATGTATTCATCTCTCCTTGAAGATGTGGGAACAGTGCTGAAAGTGATCTCTGTGCCCAAGGGAAGCTGGAGCAACACAGAGCTGCTGCTGGAGGAGCTGCAAGTCTTCAAGGTAGGGCCAGAAGAAACTTATCACAACATACAAATTTTTGCATCATATGTGACTGATAATTATCAAGAATTATTATATGCTGTTTTAATGCTCAGATTCAGAATTATTTACCAAGATAACAGAAACTTAGTACCAATCAGAAAATAAAAATAAGAATCTACTTTCTTTGGACATTTAACTTACTGGGCCTTTACATTCAACATTCAGCACCTTTAAAACACCTAAAAATTGTTTTTGCCCAGCAATACTTCAAGGTGACTGTATAAACACGGCTCTATGTTCTCTCTCTCTGTTTCTCACTGAAGGACTCTTCATCGATCATTAACATGCAGATCTCCTCTAAACGGGTAAGTTGCTTCCCTCTTTCACTGCAGCTCTTTAATAACTTATAGCCAGGGCAGCAGTATGGAAAGCATGGATAATGACCACCTGCCTCTGTACTGCGGTTTTCAGATCTGCTTTCTCTGATCGCCTTTAGCAAAGTACTTGAAGAAAGTGGACAAAAGTATACTGCATAAGTAAAACATTAGTAATAACTATCTTGAAGCCTTTTGTTTTGGTGTCTGTACTTTTGTCCAATTTTACAAATAACAGTATGTCATAAAACAGATGCCTAATCCTGGTCATAAAGATCTATTACCCAACAAAGTCTGTCTCCAAGCCTGTCTAACACACTTGATCATGGTAATAAAGGCCTGTAGGTGTACTGGTGGTAGAGCCCCAAGACTGGGCCCCTTTTTAGTCTTAAAGCATATTTGCAAATTTGTATGAAGTCACTTCAAACATCAGCACAGTTTGAGGCAAGGGTAGCACATGACACAAATGCCAAACTACCCTTTTAAAATCAAACTTCAAAACATATACTCCTCTCTGTGATTTGTCTTCAAAACAATAAGATGTGACATTCAAGATTTTTTATGTGTCACATACAAAGTTGTCCAAGTACAACATGTAGTGAAATGTGCCCCGGAAACAACTGTGAGATGCAATATATATACAATAACTTGAAGCGAATATTAAAGGCTGGAACTAAATAATAAAAAATATGTCAAAAAATATTCAATAACATGATAACAGTAGCATCAGCAAATCCCCTCAAAAAGCCACAAGGAACATTTCACTAAATATTGCACTGCAAGGTATAACACTAAGATAAAAGAGGCAATCAAACTGTGACAAGATGGGTTGCTTCCTAGATTTTTAGATTAGATTTCTACAAATGAAAGTGTGCCCTTGTGTGTCCCTGTTCATTACAAAGAAGCTCATTTGAATAACTCTCTCTCTCCCTTTCACTCTTTCTTTACAGCAACAGCTCTATGTTGGCTCAGATACAGGCCTTGCTCAGGTGCCTCTGCATCGTTGCAGCATGTATGGAAAGGCGTGTGCTGAGTGTTGCTTGGCCAGAGACCCCTACTGCGCCTGGGACGGACATGCATGCACGCGCTACCTGCCCAACACCAAAAGGTACAGCTCCATTATGAAGAACCATTATGTAACTCCATGTACTGTACTGTTTTGATAGTATGATTTATTGTTGGAGTGTCATTGTATTTTTCATTTATTTATACATTTTTTACTCTCTGAGTTCACTCTCATTTCTACAACTCGGTCAAAGATAGATGGACCCACTTGATGACTAATACATGGCAGTACATCTTATAAGGTTTCTTCTGTAGCTTCTATACTCAACTTGTTTTACTACACATTCTTAATGGTGAAAATAAAAACAGCTCCTGCAGTATCCAAGCCTGATGTGCAGACTCATTTTAACTTTGAAAACCTAGACCTAGTCTTAGTGTTCAGTGCTACAGAGGTTCTTCATATTTAACTCTGCTGTTTAAGGTCATTGTTTTCAATCATTGTTAAATATTAACCTTGGGATTAAACATATCTGTGTGTGTTTATGTAGACGCTTCCGTCGTCAGGATGTAAGGAATGGTGATCCAAACACACTCTGTTCAGGAGGTGAGATTTTTCATTCTCCTTTTTTTATGATGAACTTTAAGACTTCTTTTTAGTGTTATGATTTGCAGTACCCAGTATGCACTAGTTCTAGAGACTGTACTGTCAATTGTTAGCCATATCAGGAAATGAAATATATAAATGTTCACAGGATCAAGTGGTTAAAAAGCCGTTTTAATGTTATGTAGACCACCAGAAGCAGCGCGTTTTGGAGAAAAAGCTGTACGCAGTGGAAGGCAGCAGCTCTTTTCTGGAATGCATCCCCAAGTCACTGCAGGCTCAGGTCACCTGGACCTTCCAGAGACACTCCAACAATCCACGAGAAGAGGTGAGAAACACAGGGGGCAGAGAACAAAGAGCAAATGAAGAGGTGTGATAAGAAGACAAATCAAGAGAGAGAGAGAGCGAGAGAGAGAGAGAGATAATAGAGCAAAAGGGAGAAAGATGAGAGAATGTGAGGGACATAGAGAGAGACAGAGAGAGGATGCATAGTAAATTAAAGAATAAGTGAAATGAAGATACATGTAAACCAGAGAAAGAAAAAGATGGAAGAAGGTGTGAGAAAAAAGAAAGAAAAAGAAGGATGAGGAGAAACAAAAAAGCAATAATGTGAATGACAGAGGGGTGACACAAAATAAAGAAAGGAGCAGACTGTGTGCAGTCGACAGGAGGAGAGTGGAAGAGGTGGAAAGAGGGAAGACAGGGTTGATAAGAAATGATAAATGTGTTTCAGTATTTTTAATTAATGATCTACTAGCTCTCTGTACTTATCAGTCTCCCACTCACATTCCTTTTTCTGTGTATTTTTGTACATCTTCAGAAGAGAGCTTTGCAGAATTGTAACGTAATGTGTATGAAACATTGTTATTATTATGTACACATTATATTTATGGGATATATTAGTATTATATGTATTACAGATACCTAGGTCCTCGAAAATTCAAATACATGGGACATACATATCACGCCATGTATTTAAACTGAATTGAAAAAAACCTGTGTGGGTCTGTGTGTGTGTGTGTGTGTGTGTGCCTGCAGGCGCGTCTAGACGACCGTGTACTTCAAATGGACCGTGGCTTGTTGCTGCGGCGCGTGGTGCGTAGAGACGGGGGTGTGTACCAGTGTCATGCGATGGAGCACGGGTTCACCCAGACGCTTCTGGGAATCACACTAGAGGTCGTGCCCGCTACAGGCCCTGTCCTGCCAGGCCCAAACCCTCACAGCACCAGCCACAGCCAAGGACAGCCCTCCACCAACCGGAAGCTGTGGTACAGGGACTTCATGCAGCTGGTTGATCATCCCAACCTGAGCACGGTCGACCAGATCTGTGAGCAGGTGTGGTCGCGTAAGCACAGCCAGTCAGCCAAAGGCATGTCAGAGCCAGCGAACGAGGCGCCACCTATTGACCCTCTTCAGTCGGTACACAAAAAGTGGAAGCATCTGAAGGAGGTGAGGAAGGGACGGAACCGCAGAACGCATGACGGAAGACCCGCCTCCAGATCGCCTCGGAGTGCAGGAGAGTAACGAGGGGCGAGTAGAGGAGAAGGAGGAGAGAGAGAGAGAGAGAGAGAGAGAGAGAGAGACTAAGAAAGAAAACGGAGGGAGATCACTGGAGTCGAACAAATCTGCACACTACATCTCATTTAGTGACTATCATTTAACACAACTCTTCTGTACATTGTAACTCCACTGATGACATTCTACTGCTCTTATTTTCCAGTTTACCACATGCCATTGCCCCATTAATTTCCCCACCCTTGCTTGTTAAACAGTTTACTGGCCCAATAACCCTCCTGACTGTCCCTACCAGTGACTGTATATATTAGTGGATGGCTCGAAAGCTAACGTCTCTGACGCCCTCTAGCAGCTGGCTGCAGTTATTATTTAAAATCTCGTTCATATCCACGTACGCAAGTTTCTCAAGTTACACAGTCAGATTTTGTTCTCATAATATCTACTATTATTTATTTCTTAATAGTAGATGATAAATGCATTTTATAGACGTTACCTAGTGAAATTTAAAAGGGTGTGGCCTCCAGCATGATTGATAGCTATTGGTTTGAGGCTGTGCAGGCACTTTCTGTTGCTTGACAGCTGTAAAGTACAGACCAAAAGAGTGAGAGCTGATCTGGTTTTAACAGCTTTGACTGTTTTTTTTAATACTTAAAAGTGTTGATGACATAAATGTTGATACAATTTGACCGTTCTAAAGCAAAGCTATGTTGACCAAAAACTCAAAATACTTGCATTGATTTTGATTGTTAAGTCAGTCCATGTTGACTGTGTTAGGCTTGCATTCTTTAAAAACATAATATTTTTTTCCACTTTTTTTAAAACCATAAATTAAATTCAGATAAGGATCGTTTTATTTATACAGTTGAGATGTTTCAACAGTCCACTGTTTACCAATTTGTTTGTTGCACTCTGATATGTAAATACACATATATACATTGAAAGCTGCTTGCTAACATTTGCAAACTTGCTAACATTTGCAAACACTGACCAGGCGTTACTTGCCACAGTTTGATCCACTGATATTTTATATGATTTCAGTCTTTATAATGACACAGTGGGAGCTAGTGGAGCCATGCTCTCCACTCTACATATATAAAGTCACTGGTCCCTACAAACGGTCATTGGTCCCTACAAAGCGCCCCCAATGCCCATTCTGCTGCTCCATGCTCCATGTCATGAAGTCCACCTTATTAACTCCCAGAAGAATATACCCAATCAGACATAAATACACAAACACGCACAAACACACACACACACACATAAAAATATATACATATCCAGACACGCACACAGACACATTATACAAACACTTCCTTTAAACACAGAAACCACACACATACAAACCAATGCAATAATCATTTGTGTGGGCATCTTTATGAAGACAAAGGCCCAGCTGAGAAAGTGCAGAAGAGGATGATGTCAGTACGAACAAAACTGTCTCATTGTGGCTAAGAATCCAAATGGAGGAAAATTCTAAACCATGCACAAAGAACTGTTACGCACACACACACGTGCATGTCTTGCATTGTCTCGGTACACCACACACAGACACACATACACACACTTATCTATACACAGACTCTCTCTTTAGCTAAATTCATGTATATTTCGCTCATGTGTTTTTATATGTGTGTTTGTACTTTGTGCTGCTTGTAGAATTAGACTTTGCTCTCCTCTTCATTCCCTGTCTAACCCTAAACCACTAGAAGTTAAACCACTCCATCTGTTCCACCCACTACTCTCCACCACTGGCCGCTTGTCACTTATCCTGCCATTTTAGCTGCCCAGAGGTGTTTCCTATCCACAGGGATGGTAGCCTCGCGGGGCCAGACATGATCTCATGACAAGAGGACACATCTGGGGACAACTTGTTAAACTGTTGATGCGAAATCCACTGCAAATAAAGACCCGGCCCTTTTAAAACCACCCCCAAATTCTACTAGCGCTGGCTCCGGAGTACAAATGGTAACATCAGGAAAAGAAGCTATCTAGAATATGGAACTGTTGCAATTTCTAATGTGTTCTGCATGTAATGTGTTCTCTGCATTCACAACACACAACTGCATGCTTAACTGGGACACTTTTCAGCACTTTTCTGCTGACTTGCATTAAATGCATGGGCTAAAAGCTGATTGTTGAACAGTGTTGACCTGCACATCATCACCCCCTACTTAGAGCTCTGCCTTCACAAGGTAGAAAGGTCACACTCACTTTGTTAACATGCTATTAAGTCTACATTCACATCCACATTTAGCCAGTTGTTGTCCCCATACGTTCTCATTGCACGATGACGCCCAGCCCCGGGAGAAGCAGTAAAGGACGTCCGCCCATCATCAAAATGATGACCTTAAAATATCTTAATGAAGGCTGGCAAAGCTTGTGAAAAAAGTTAGCAAAGCTTGTGAAAAACTGGTTGGCTTTGAGGGTCATCTGCTCCTAGCACCACCTGCTGCACAAAAACTCTTTTGACCAGCTTTAATGGAGCTGTTTTCTACCACTTTACATCACTCACAATTTTCTATGAGGTACTGAGCATCGGGAGATTTAAGAATGAAGCTTGGGGACAGAAAACGGAAGCTGTTGCTTATTTTTGTCTTGTCTTGAAGCCTTCTGTGTGTGTTGTATGCTTGCTTTCTTTGCTTTGTAATGACCTATGTTGCGCTGAAAGAGGCAGTATCAGACACATCATCAACACAGAGGGGCGTTGTGGGACAACAGGTAGAAGAATATTCAGAGAAAGAAAAAAAAGATGTTTACCCACAATTAATCTGCTGATACTGACAAGCTGAGTTGTGTGTGGTACCACACACGTGTATGCATCCAAGTGTGTGTGTGTGTGCGCATGTGTGTGTGTCTGTATTTAGACATGTTCATGGCTTTAAAATGTAGCTGCACCTATTAAAGCAACAGTCATAGTACATGCTTTAATAAGTACAAAATTAATTCAGTATTAATAATATATCAAAGAGTAGTAATAGTGAGTTACAGCGTAAAATAAGAAGTCAATCACTACAGTGCTGTTAATGTCAGATTTATTCACCAAGCCTTTTTTCCTCGTGCAGGATCACTGTAGGTTCATTGGGGTCACTTTCAGTCACTTTTGGTGACAAATCATGTCTCATCTGTCAGACCACACTGGCTTTAGTCAGTAGTGCCAGTTTCATTTACAGATAATGTTTAGGCAGATATATAGTGTAATCTAACTTGGCAGTAATGTCTGCGGTTACAAACATTTGATGCCAAATTCTATTATTTCCCAGTGGAGTTTGAGGTTTTGGCATGTGCGGATGGGAGCAGGGAACTCAGTCCAAAGCCGAGGGTCTAAAGTTGGAGCTAAATGATTCAGAAATGGCCACTAGGGGGCACTGTTGCACTGGTTTGGTGTATTGAGAGCTGGAAATGTAACGATCTTACTGCTTATCTCAAAGTCCATTTTTTGGTTTTGCTTGAAGACGGTGTCAACTGAAAGTTATAAGAGATGCTCCTTCTATACTAAAGTAGTTCTGAGTGAAACACAGTAAGACAGAAAGTCTGTGAGTAACCAGAGCGGTTTGCTATTTTAGGTTACATTTACCTTTTGAATTTTGGCACATGTGCTTATTCAGAAGGATGTACAAGATAATCATGCTACAGACATAAATGTGGCATTAGGAGCATTGTCTAAGGTCTGAGAACTCTACTTATTGTGCAGTGATGTGCTTGCCAGGGTGGGAAACTGAACCTCAGGCAGCAGTATTACCCACTATACCAGTTTTCAACCACCAGTTTTCGGACCATTGGTGCAGGGTGATGTAATCAATCCCTTTGAAAAGGCATGGTATGATGAGTTCAATATGACCAGGGAGATTAACTAACAAGTAAAATGTAATATTTGCAGCACACACTTGCGTATTTCTGAATTTAGCAAAAATATCCAAACACCTGAAAAGATTTTATTTACATTGTATTTGTGAGATCGCTAATCAATAGCTTCGCCATTTTAAAAGTCCTTACAGAAATTTCCTTAAAAATAGAACACACTCAGCCATAACTAGAATGCAAACAAACATGCGGACAAGTACACAAAAGGGTGGACTTTGAGACAGGCCATTGAAGAGGAGAGGCAGGTCATTGTCCAGTTTATTCATCACTTTGGCCAAGGTTGTCTTTGTGTGGGCATGATGGGCATTCCCCTCTGACATTAGGTTCTGTGGAGCGAGAGTGACTCTGTAAGATAATCAAATCATTGTTTGGGTTGCTTTTTGAACCACGCATATATAAGTGTGTCTTTTTGGTTGGAGATGGTGGATTGTCGTGTGCTATTTATAATGCTTTACGATGTAAAGAATGGTTATGCCAATTTTTTGTTCCTTTGCATGACTAAAGACGTGTAGTTGAGCGTTTTGACAATGGAGAGGAAGCGCAGAGTCAAATTTGGTTCGTCTGGTGTTCTTATGGCATATTTATGACTTAATAAGCTAATATGTAGTGGTGAATTGTGCTGATGAATTGACATTTGTATAATATCCATACTGCTACAGGAGAAAACTGGAGAAAAAACATTGTTTGTATATTTTGAAGTTCTTTGTTTATTCCCTTCCTTTTTAAACCATATTTAAGGACTTAATCCAAACCACTCCTTGTAGGAAAATTATTTTGCCATTACTTTGCTTTTGTGAAACATCATCCAAATGACCGGACCCACTGATTTCTTTGCCTTGTGACACTTCTCAACTTTTGAGAGACAGAGTGAGAGAGATTGTGTGTGTGTGTGTGTGTGTGTGTGTGTGTGTGTGTGTGTGTGTGTGTGTGTGTGTGTGGACTGTTAGATGTTATAACTTGTTTAATCTATTGGGTAACAGTGTGAGTTCATTTTATGGAGAGGTCAAGCGTTGGAAGGCCAAAGTTGACGTGGAACACTGTAGTACTTCCTGACTATTTCTATGTGGTTTGTTGCATCAGACTGTATTTGATTAACACGAAGAAATAAACAGTTACTGCAAAACACCTACGCTGTGCTGAATCTTGTTTAAATCCAGTAACGGCTGCTTTTTGCAGTGGTATAACTAATCTGTTGTTTTTACTTTCGTTAAAGACTCTCACTTTGTGAGCTTCTGATAAGCGCAAGCGCGAAACTTTTACTTCTGCAGTTGGATCTGTTCAGCTAGCCTGTGTGACAACTACTCAGTTGTACCACTAGAGGGCAGACTTTACCTCAGCATAAACAGTAAGGGCCATAGCCCTATCCAGGCCAGAGCTTAATGGGGTCTGTCGGCCAAATTTGGCCTCTTTAAGATGTGTGATTTGGCCTGCCAGAAACTTCCCATTCCCTCAGTCAATTAAAGAATACAGGTTTTTATACAACATCTTATTTTTTAACCTATTATTTTGTTTAAAATAATATCTATGACCCCTGTAGCTTACTGCAGTGCAGGTGTAACAACAAATGTAACTCACAAATGAGCTATAATAGAATGTGCATGAACAAGAGGCCCACTGGTGTAAAGAAATTTTAATGCAAAGCAGCATACGAAAAATCCAAGTATTTAACGAGCAGTTTCTTCATCTACGCTGGCAATGTACCAAATGTAAGCCTGCGGAACGGACATTTTACTTGGGTAAAACTTAGGCACTCCCGCTTTTTACCATTTATTTCACAGGCCCAAGTACAGCTGTGCCCTTACATCAGGAGTCCCCCACTCTGGAGGGCCGGTGTCCAGCACAGTTTGGTAGTTCCCTTCCTCAAGCACGCACTCACAATTAACAGATGAGTTGAACCAGGTGTGTTTAAGGAGGGAAATGGACGGTGCTGTATACCATACTCACATACTCATACTCACACACACACACACACACACACACACACACACAAACATACAACGCCAAATCAGAAAAAGTTGGGACAGGGTGGAAAATGTGAATAAAAAAATAAAGCAGTAATTCACAAATGTCCCTTAAC
>JBBJLS010000016.1:13586279-13598779 GCA_037577275.1 Bryconaethiops microstoma | reverse complement strand
GTCATCAGCTATGGCACTGAATGGCAATGCATGGGAATTGAATATGAGTGGGGACGTTTTTTTGGCGAACAGCATGGCAAGTTGTGCAGCATGGAGTGAATGAAGGGGTTTATAGGTCATGTTATGTGAAAGGGGCATTAAACCACACTTATTTAGTTCACTAGATCTTTTCCCTTCCATGCTTAGTGGAGCAGACAGACGAGCTATCAAGTGTCCGGCGTGTAACGATGAATGTTGATCATGGACAGCCACAGGACCCTTGCAAAACATTAACTGTGTACTCAAGGAATAGTCAACAGACCAAACCTGCATGCTATGATGATTCTGGGCTTCTGCAGTGCATGCATATATCTTTCGCAGTGTTCCCATGCTTCTAAAATATTTTAAAGCAGCCTTTGGAAAGAAGAGTGTTGCAAAATCACATGCGATTAATTAACGTCTTATTTTAAATGTCTTTAAAATGTCTATTGGATTAGAAACCATGCGGGCTTAAGTAGATTTTGGCTATCTTTCATTTGGGCCATGATCTGTTCAGTATCTGAGCCAGGATCTGAGCCAGGATCATACTTATTTATGAAAATGCTTATAGGCAGCGGCCAAGGAATCAGATCAGAAAAGCTTGTGAGAAAAAAGCTATTAAAAACCTAGCATTCTGTCACTCACCTCTGGATCCTTCCCTTTCAGAATACATTCTTCTTGGTTTCCTGGCAATGACCAGTGGATCTGGAGAAGACAGGATTGATAACAAGTTTAAGGTGGTTTCGTATGTACAAGTTCTTAGAAATACTAATACACATTATAATTTATAACAACATAATAATTTCCTCACTCTAACCCAGATTACTACAGCCCTCAATTATGAACCAGTGAAACTGGATGTATATATAGTTCATTTTCAGAACAGTAACTGGATTCATGATAAAAACATGGTACTGGTTCAGATGATGGTGGTGAAACAATGCCGCTTCTGTGAATATATGAAAAAAGTGTGTACGGGAAAGTAGAAAGACACAAAATAAAACCACATAAATCCATCACTTATAAATGCCTCTTCCTCTAAATTACTCTAACTCACTGTAAATCATGATGTATGTATGTGTGTGATGGGCACAGACTGGAAACTGTATGCCACTGACATAATACTCTATTATTTTGTTCCATGTAATTGATGTGGTATTGACTTCAGACTGAAGCAGCTGGGATTTTAGTGCCAGTTTGCAGTTGGGCCAGCAGTGCAGCTGTGAGCGTCAAGCAGAGCGAGTGATCCATGGATCCATTTCAGGCACAGTGCTACTTCTAAAGAGACAGTTAGTGCCTAAACTCTGTAAAACTGTCCCAGGAAAATGAACCAGGCCTACTACCCCGTAAATGTGTTTATGGTATGTGTACAGAATTTCACTTAAAGCATCTTCCAGCACTAAAACCAGTGCTGCTAAGCAGCTAAAAAAAAACATCGTTTAAAGCTTGTGCTTACGCTAAGCAGTTGGACAAAAAAGCACGTCCTAGCACTAAAACTAGTGCTTATGCTGTGCATCTGAACAAAAGCTAACTCGTCCATCTCCTGCAGAAAAACGCCAGCAATGACATGACTTATGGAAGCTATTAGAACTTGCTACCTCTGTCACCTTAACTGGTAGCATAAATAAAGACTGCACAAGTGATTCGTGATGATCCAGTCAGTTGCTGTAACACGTTTTACCATGTGCTCAGCCAGGAGTGGGCCTGGTCCTGGTGATCTACCACCTTGGAGGCTTCAGTTCCAACACACCTGGCTCTAAAATTCATGTTCCTGAAAGCCTTCAGTCAGGTATTGAAGCAAAGCTCTACAATGGAGCAGATAACTAGGAACAGGATTAGGCATCCCTATTCTAAGTGTTTTAATTTGGGATATTTTCTTTAGTAAACGAAACCTCATGTTTTCTAAGAAATGCTGATGTTTCAACCACATTCTTGGAAACTCTAGCAAAAAGAGGGAGTATCACACGCTCAGAACAAGAAAACAATAGTGTTCACATTAGATGATTAACATCTCTCACCATTCATATGGTTTAGTCATCAGTGAATCACCACCTTTGTTTTGAAGCTATACCCTCTGACGTGATTGTCTCAGTCCGGATTTTGCAATCCCTTACGTTACCCAGCATCCTTCCTATGTCCTGAAGATATTTCCGGTCCCCTTGCAAAGCATCATTATCATGCTTAAGGACCGCTTGTGTCAAGTCTAAATAAAGACCAGTAAACAAGCGTTAGGTAGTCTGTGGTCTTTCTTGGCCTGATACTTGTTTTGATTTGGCGTCTTACAATAGAGAAGACAGCATTACCTTGGAATTTCTCTCTGAGGAAGTGATGCTTAACTCACTGCTTTAGTTCCTGCAAAACTGGAATTTATGGAAGTGACTGTATTACACCTGAAGAGTTTTTGCTTCCAGCCTATGGATTTTTATTACTTTGTAGTTTATAAGCCATCGTGTTTTGCTGCAATAGAATTGTACAGCAATCCCATTTTGGAACTAGAATAGAAAACGTATGAACCCCAAACATGCTGCTCCTTGGCACTGGCATGTATGAAATCAACAGACTGAAACAATAATGTGTACCTGCCGTCAAGTTAAATCATCACGTACCAATAACAAATGCTCTTCAGAATGAACTACTATTGAAATGGCAATGAGGCTATTGTATGTGTAAGAGGCTCGAGGTCAGTGGAAAGTAGAAGGTGAATCGAGTGGTTATGTGGCAGTGAGCGTCTGCGTCTGGGGTAAAGGCCACAGGTCACGACCCCAGGGCTGGCAGTAGCTCTCACATGTCTCTCACCATGGCAATATACTTCCTCTTCCTATTTGGATCATCTGACCAGCCCACACGCAGTGAGTGGGAATTAGGAGACATGGGTATTGCACACACGTTTTTACACACAAACAGGGTTCTGATACATAAATCACTAAATCAAACTGGAGGTAACAGGTGAATTAGATATTTTTAAAATATGTGATACACATTTGTTTTTTTTAACAATAGTGTGAACAGCAAAAAAATGAATCTGACATTTTCAATTCAGATTAGGACCACTTTCATATATGGTACTAAAAATGTATAATGTTGTGCCCTCTGTCAAATCTGACTTCACATGACTTTAGTGTCAGAATTAATCAAGACTCCATGCTGGCTTATGGAATTTAATGAAGAGACAATGAAGAAGGTTTTCAGCTTATTGGGGCAGCTGATGCCCTAGTGGTTACAGCGTTGCCCCTGCAACTGTGGGTCTGTTCAGGAGTGTGACCTGTTCATATTGGTGATGTATGGAGAGGTTAAAATGGGCCTCAGCCACAGCCAGATACTGTTAACATCTATGTAAAGTAAGAAAGCTGGGGTTTTCAGTTGTTTGAGCATGTTTCTACATATGAAAGTATGGAATTTGACAGTAAAGTGTTTCTTAGATTAACTGTATTGTCTCTACCATAAGTTCCTTTAACAGGTGTCAGCTGTTCCAAGCACACAAATTGTTTGGGACAGTTTTTTTGTTTGTTTGTCTTTCACCCTAGTCCGAAAATAATCAGAACACATTTTCCCATTATTTTCTTGGCAAACCTCACAAAAATAAGAGTACTGACCACAGTCAAGTCAATTAACTGCCTCAATAAAAGCATTACAACAACAACAAACTTGTTTTTATGGTATTGGTGTGGAGTAGGCTTCATAACCCGAGCAATATTGTTGAAAAAATAGGCCTCTCCACTTCTAAAGTCCTAATTTAAACCCAGGATATACTCAGCACTTGCACTATATTTAGGCTTCTTAACTGTTCTCTTAAGAACAGTTTTATGCTTTCTCCAGCACACTTGATTAGAGCACAGAAATGAACTGACATGGAATAAAGAGTGTGTCCCCAAAAGCACTGCTGTTAGCCAACCGCAGACAAAATCCACCCAGCAGTGAAACATCTTATGAAGCCTTTAACATCCAACATCCAATGAAGCCACACATCAGACATTAAAAATAAACTAGCCAGACCTCATAAACTGGATTGTAATGTTATAACTGAGATGGATTCTTAATTAGAGGAGGGAATGCTAATGTTTATGTTACTTAACACGCCCTAAATTAAAGTTTTTCACACGTGTGCGGTTAGTTTATATGAGTTATATGTTCGTTTGTTATAAGAGTGCGTGGTTCGTTTATGCGAGTTGAATGAGTTTGTTGTGTTTTCACACTGCTAGAATTTTATTTGTTTGAATGTTAATTAATATGTGAGAAACCCCACATGGTTCCGGAGTAAACACACACTTTGTTTACCTCTCTATGGGAGTGTGTGTCTGTGTGTGGCATGAATGTGTTGTCAATCCCTTAAACATTTCACTCTGATTACAGTTGTTTAGGAAACAATTCAGTTCAACATTTTCACCAGGATTAGGTTATTTTGCTAAGAAATTGTTTGGTACGAAATCAAATGGATAAAAGTACACTGCCATAAACAGTACTAGCCATCATATTTTAGCTTTACAGGAAGAAATCACTAAACAATGTGATGAGGTTGAAAGCAAGTGTGTGAACATTTATCCATACAGTTTGCACAATGCTAATAGGTGAGACATAATCGTCTATAACATGTCACAGATGCCAAATCGTCTTTTTCTGGCTGACTTTATTTGAGGTGAGTGGAGTATTGTGTAAATTTGTGTTCAAACCACATCACAAGTTTTGAGTCCAAACCTGATCTGACCTATGCCATATTTTGAGGCCAAAACTGAGCCAAATCAGCCCAACAACACTGAAATAAAAAGCTGTCTGGATCCAAGCAGTTAAACTACAGCATAACAACAAACATAACTGGCATTAGAATTAAATTATATAAAAATAATACAAAAATATAGCTACAGGAAGTAATGAGGGGGCCAAACATGCTGAAGTAATTGTTGAATTGTTCAAGTAATACGGCAACTCTACACTTTTCAGATGGAAGTGTTTCAGACAAGACATGTCTGAGACAAATATGGTGACTTTTGATTGTAGGTTTGGTTTCAAAACCTCATTTCCTGATTGGTGGCTTCACCGTACAGTTCAATTTAACGGTGAAGGACAAATGGTTGAGAAATCAAAACTCCATCTGATAACTTTTGTAAGGCTTGGTCTGAAGATCATTTGTACCAAGATCAGTGAAGATATTCAATATGGCTCCAGTATCATTTAGATTGACATTAAAAGTGACCATATCAATCAGTTGTTTAAAGCAAATACCAGCAATTATAAACCAAAATACATTTTTGCTTAATCGCAGTGCTTCCTTGTGGTCAAACCATACAGAACTGACATGCTGCCTCAGAACGGAGTCTTGAGTCCATGTACTAGGTCTGGTTTTGATACATCTAAACGTCACTGAGTTATGTTCTCACTTCCTGTTTGGCGGCATCACCATCTGATTTCAATTGGCTGTGGCAGATAAATGACTGTGAAAATCAAAAGTTCATCTGATAAGTTTTGTAAGCCTTGGTGAAGACTGGACAAAATTTGTCTGGGAAGTAGCAAATCAATACTGGGTATCCAGTGCAAAACTTACATGCATAAATGTACCTCCAACTTTTACCAATTACTGACATCAGAGCACTCAAGATGTAGACATGAATCTCGAGTCTGTTCCCAGAGGTCTGGGTTAGACACCTTAGCCAGAAAAAGATGAAAAAAGGTAGAAACACAATGGATGCCTATGCACCTTCGGTTCTTGGCCCCCAGTCATTATGATATACGGCACTGTTCTCACACTGTGCTGTGCTAACAGCCTATAGCAAGATGTTTGCATATTTACATGTACCATGTTTGCATATAATATTTTTGGCTGAACAAACTAAATACAGTTAGCTGAACTAAACTACACTCTCCTGAATTGATTCACTGTTTTATTTGCCATGCATCCATTTTCTCTGGAGAGTGGGCCTCATGGACCTCATGGTGCTAAATTCTGTCATGACCATGAATGTGGGATTTTAGTGTGGTGGCTTAAAAACTATTAGAATATATTGAAAGTAGGGTGCAAGAATAAAGAAAGGGGGAAAATTCACACTCCATAGGAGCAGTCAGCTCCCATCAGGTTCAGACTTATATTTCAGGCTCTACACTGACTCCAATAATAATCCAACTCCAGTGCTTGTGTTGCAGGCACCAGTGATCAATGTGTACATGTACATGTGTTTACCTCTTTAGCATCCGAGTGTGTGTGGTCCAGCCTAAGAGAATAGAGCACATCCTTCCCTCCGAGAAACAGCCTGTCGTGGTACTCATCCAAAAACATCGCTGACAGCTGCAGGTCGCCTCGGAGGCCAGAGAAGATGGAGGAGCGGTTTGTGGCCAGCAGGTCTGTAGAAGAAAAACAATAAAATGTATGAAATTTTCCATATACTACAGATGTAATCGATCAGCCAAGATTGACCAAATGTTTTGGACTGAAGCTATGAGACTAACATTGCTAACAAACACCAAAAGTCACCAAATAGCTCAAATCATTTCCATAAAAATACAGCCCCAACTTCTCGCAACCCGCTCAAACTACATCCAGTTCTTCATCAAGGTGGAGCAAACTTGTCCATATGTTTTAAGACACTAAACATTTAAGGCCAAGGCTGGCATTCACAAAACAGTCGTGGATTAGAAGGCTGTGTCCTGAACCATCTTAATAAAGAGCAGCATTAGACTTGTAGCTACAGTGCTAAACGACAGAAGCAAGTTGAAGTAGTTGACACATCTTGACTCAATTACAACTAGGCGTAAAAGAAAACTTGTGTACATTTGCTTTTTGAACTATTCCTCTAAGCTTCAAACATTCTGAGAACTTAACTAAAACAGTGAGGATGTAGAGAATAAACTGAACTGAGAAAAAGCGAAGTACAGAAACAGTGCCTGTGTTGTTGAAAGGGCACAGCCAAGGACAAGAACAAGAACAGAAATAAAAGACATGTGGGTTGACAACCTGCAAATCAACACATGATAACAGTAAATCTCTTCTGACACTGACATTGGAGCTCCAGAAAATCCTTGTTCTCATGACAGTAGTATCCTATCTCTCTTTCTCTCTTTGTCTCTCTCTTTCTGTCTCACACATGTTGTTTCTTGCTTACTATTCTCTCTCTCTGTCTTTCTCTCTCTCTCTCTCTCAGAATTTGACCTTTGACTACAAATTCACAGATTGTGTGTGTGTGTACATACACATCTATCTCTCATTCGCCTGTCTTACTTCACACATGTTTTTTTCCATGCTGTCATTCATCCACTCACTCACTCATCCTTCTCTCTCCCATCTCTCTCACTCGCCGGCGTATTTTTCCTTTCATGTTTTATCTCTGCCTTTCTACACACAAGCTCAGGATCACAGGAGTATTAGACACACACACACACACACACACACACACACACACACACAAACACACACACACTGCAATCACTAGCAGGCAATATTCTTGTACTGGTCATAATGCAAGGCTGGTGCTGACGCGCTGCATTCCTACTTATCAGAGAATGTGACAAATGACTATGTGTGTGTGAGTGTGTGTCTATACTGATGACAGAAAGGCGAAGAGATGAGTGCATACATACAGCTTCATCTGTGTCTCTCTTTCTCTTACACAAATGCTGCAGTAGACGTTGCCAGGCTCTCTGCGGGTGTGTGGTCAGCAGAAAGAGCAGAAATGTTGCTCCTTCTCCATCTTTCCATTGTATAAGCCCTCATTAAGATAAAAGCAGCAAAGAAAGCTCCTGTGGAGGTGGCACACGTCGAAACCTGCGTTTAACGGAGTGCTGTTAAAAAGAGCGTTTTAACAGAGGCACGGCAACGCCAGCCAAGAGCTATAAAACACTAATATAACGTTTAAATTAGGACTAAACATATACAGACAAACGGACAAAAGAAAGTAAGAAAGGAAGGAAGAAATACACCTCCCACACACATAAAATGTGCATTTAGTGTGCATACTCTTACACAGATAACCTTCAGAAAAAAACAAATAATTTTCTCCAAATTCTTCTATAGAGCACACAGACACTCCCACATCGCCCTCCGCCAGAAATCGAACTTACGACTCGGCTGCTACAAACAAAACTCTTGCGTGACTGAATAAATCACCAGCATCAATAATCTAATCTAAAACGTGAATATCCTTCAGTGCTAGGTTTGCAAATAAAAATGTAATACATCTGGATGGCTCTCTCACTGTGCATGTGTGGGAGAGCATTTGTGCATTTGTGCAAAAGAGAGAGGGAGAGAAAGAGAGAAAGTGTGGCAAAGGGTAGAATTTGGGTAAGATTAGCTAGTCGGCATAAAAGAACTACATGCAGTGTATCTTTGATTCCTGCCCAATGCACATTCCTGTTTTTAATATTGACTTCGTTGTGTAAGCAAACATACTATGATGATCCTTGGTTTGTGTGTGTGTGTGTGTGTGTGTGTGTGTGTTTTGAAATCCTACTCCATGGATAATATTGGCCTTTTAGGAGATAACTGGCCTCCACTGAAATCAGTTCAAGGCAACTAATAATAAAGCACCCGATTACCCGTAACATTAAAACCACTGACTGCTGAAGTGAACAAAATTGATTATCTCATTACTATGGCAATGGTCAAGGGGTGAAATAAATTAAGTAGCAAGCAAGTTAGTCTCCTGCATAGCTAAATGCAGGTAAATCTTCAGCTTGCCAAAAGAAGGAAAAAGGAACTGTGGGAAAGTCTGGAAAACGACCGAAACACTTCCTAAGAAGGGCAAAATGAGTGTGCTGCATGCACATGTGTGTACACATGTGTATGTGTGTGTGTTGCTTTATGATATTATCATCTGTGTGTTACAAATTGAGGCAGAGTGCAGGCAGTGTGTGTTTGGTCTAGTGTCTCTCCCTCAGTGCAGGACACACATCTGAACACAATTAAAGCCAACATCACAATGGTCAGAGCAATAAAGTCTCATTCTCTTTTCCGTTCTCCCTCGCTCCATCTTTCTATCACTCTCTCTATCTTTCTATTGCTCTTTCCCTTTTTCTTTCTCTCTCTTTCTATTACTCTCTCTTTATCTCTATTACATTGGGTTTTTCTCCTTCTGCCCTCATTTTCTTTCCTTCCACTGCCCACCCTTTTTCTGTTTTGTTTTAATTTACTGACACACATAAGCATGCATGCAGACACACACACACACACACACACGCACGCGCACACACACACACAGAAAGTTTGCTGTATAGTAACTTTATGGATAGATCTTTCATAGCAATGCTTTCTTTCACACACACACGTGCGGATGTTGGCCAGGTTGTCTGGATTCTCTCTTTGCTGTATAAATAACCAGTTCTTTTAAACTAACACGGCCTTCCTCATAATCACAGATTAAATTAAACTGAACTAAAACAGAGACATTAGTTCAACTGTACAGTCCGCAGGTGTTTGTGTTGGCTAAGGACACACATGCGTAATTAGCTTAACCTTGCTATTGGGCGTTATTGAATGAGCATCATCTGGTAAAATGACGACAGGGTGTTAGAAAGCAGAGACAGGCAGAGAGAGGGGGTAAAGGGTTAAGAAAAGAAAGATGTCATCATATATGTAATGATTCTGGAAAAACATATTTGCTATTGTAAGTATATTGTCATACTTACTATTCCTATATATGAAGAAACATTACCAAACATTTTAATGAGCAGTTAGAGTGTTCTACTGGGCACTTTAGCCTTACCAGGCAGAAGCAGTGGGCCACCAGCATATTATGCATGTGATTATTACATTCTGGCTCATCGGAGCATAATTCAGATTTGAAAAAGTAAATGTTGAAGGACCATAAAAAGAGTAAAAATTTTGAAATGTAGAGAGCAGCAGCTTTAGACAGAAAGTGTATATGTTTGAACTATAATCGGTGGAGCTAAAAAACACAACTCCCTTTCCTTCCTCCCTGCCTATCTTTCCTTCTCTTTTCTTCTCTCTCTTTCTCTTAAAGAAGAGATTACCCCCATAAACATTGGCTCTCTTCCTAAAGCAGCTGGGCTTCCTTTCAGTAGCAGTGCCCTGCTTTTAAACAGCCATTAGTTACCCTTTTCTCCCCACACAAAACCCAACATACCACCACACAAGTCTTAAAGTCTCCTTGTAATTCATGCAATTGATGAATTCAGCGTCTTGAAGATACACTCACTACTCATATGGGTGATCAGTTAAACATACACAGCTCCACAGATTGGCATCAACAACGCTTGAGCTGCCACATATGAGTCCAAGTTCAATATGTCTAATGCCAAGAAGGATATAAAGCACCCACACCCTTCATTCTCTGGAGTGACTGAGCTCCATCCAATACTTTGGGATGAGCTGGTGTTTGTGATGCAGAGCCAATCATCTAATCAGATCTCCCAAACGTTCTTGTGGCTGATTGCAATCAAATTCTCACAATAATGTTTCAACATCTAATGTAATGCATTCCCAGAAGAGCAGAGGCATATAGTGCATTTGCCGCAGAGTCAGTGAGTGTTGTCTGTGTTCACATGCAGATTAGCATGTATGTCTCTGACCATAAAATAACAAATGTAGACTTAATAAGTCATCACGGTTACAACAAAAGCTTGTATCTCCAAAACTGTAACTTGGAATGAGAAGATAAAACCCCTCTTAACTTCATGCAATGTAACATGATTTTGGACTGCTTCTGTTGTTTTATTCATATTGAAATGTTTACACAACATATAGTGCATTTTTTAAAAAGTGCAGAAAATAAAAAAACAAGGCTTTTTGTTAATGTACATCAAGCCCAATGTCTTTTTTATTTAACACTGACAAAGTGCGAAGATGAGGAAGTAGATTTGTAGTAGCGACAAGTTATTTTATTTTAGCCAGACACAAGGAAATAACTTTTTTTAGTTTGTAAAACTTAAAGTTTGCATGAATAGTCTCAAGGGTTTGTTGCCCTCTGTGGTTCAAAATGAAACTGTCCTAGATATAGTGAATAGAACCGTAGTGAATTGGTAGCTTAAAATGCTGGGAAAAAAACTGTTCTAATCAATGGATTTTTTCAAAATTGCTCACTGTGGGAAATTGGGCTGGACATGAAATTGACCATGTTCACAGCTCACTCCGTATGCCTTTAAACACTACGCCTGGAATACATTATACCCACCCAGTATGTGATCACTATCAGGTTGTGCTGCTTTGTAGCTCTTGGCGGTTCCTGTCAGCAGCTCAAGGGTGGAACTAATTGATTGCAGTCAGCCCTGTGGAGGACTGCTTACGGTGTCGCGCATCGCAGTGGACAGCATGCAATGTCATCCCCCTGCACTAAAAACACTCACTCAGGGGGTTCCCAATGCCCCCTGCTGCTCCCTTCACACAGACATGCACACGCACACACTGTCAAAATCACTCGCTCTCTTTCCTCTCAGGTAGAAGAGTTAACACAGAGTGGCACCCAACACATTTCACTGTGGATTTACTCTCACACTGGCAGTTCAGTTCCTAATTCACCATGACTGCAAACTCTTAACACACATACTCACACTCACACACAAACACAAGATTTGACTGAACTGCAAATCAACAATTCTCCACAGAATCATTATCCTCTACCTGCTTCCTCTACTCTCTCTCCCTCACACACGCACAGGCACGCACACACCCACACCCCTTCACAGTAAACCCTTTCCTTTTCTGTCACTTCAGTTTTTACTTACTTTTCTGTCTACTTTACTCAGCCTCTTACCGGGCCTGGCAGAAGAGCCAGGGCTGACAACCACTCTTTCTCTCGCTTTTTACTGAATATCTCATTTCTCTTGTCACTCGTCACTCTTTTTGCAGCTCTCTCTTGTCTCTGTCTCTGTTGGAGTTTCACATTTCTCCTTCTCTCTCTTACTTCCATCCTTCCATCACCTTTTTTAGTTGCCTCCCTACTACTTTAGAGGTTTTACGCTTTGGATAGAGACCAACTGTGTCATTGCTCTCTCTCCCTCTCTCTCTCTCTCTCTCTCTCCTTCTCTCACGGACACACACCATAAGGGGAAGGAGGGCCAGCAGCACATAAACCACACAAAGCCATAGAGTCGAGGTAGCCTGAAAAGGAGGGAGAAAGTTATGGAATAAAAAAGAAAGGAAGGATTTCTCCCACTCTACCTTTCTTTCAGAAATGCAAACACACACACACACACACACACACACACACAAGGAGTAATTTAACTGACAGCTGGTAAATGCCATTCTTCAGGACGCAGGACTCTTGGCTTCACTCCTCTATTTGTCGTTTACCATGACAATCATGCCATTCCTTAAACCTCCATTCATCCTTCCAAGTCTCTAACCAACTAACCAACTGCTCTAATTCTGACATGCACTACTTTTTTCCATTCTTCCTTATTTCTTTTAGTCCATAACTTCTATCACAGAATTCCCAGCATGTACCCCCTTCTGTTTCTTACACACTTCAGGAAGTGTGTGTGTGTGTGTGTGTGTGTGTGTGTGTGTGTGTGTGTGTGTGTGTGTGTGTGTGTGTGTGTGTGTG